>JAZKJV010006047.1:115000-268487 GCA_037367405.1 Ottelia alismoides | reverse complement strand
TGTATATATATTATATATACATATTTTACTTTGATTTAGGAATTTGAAATCAAATTTGTCTTGCTATGTCTACTATGAAAGATTATTCCCTAATCATCTTTCAAAGTAAGAGATATACTTACCGCTATATCTCAAGCAAGATCTGGGATCTCCTTTCCTATCATTATCACATCCCAATAATATGAGAACCTGCGACTCCGATAAAAAGAAGCGGGAACACATTCCGCCTTGCAAGTCCAACTTGCATTTCCCAATTCGGTCTTTAACACACGGTCCCACCACCCCTAAGGTGATGTTGACCCGCTGCTAATTGAACCAACCGTCAACAGGATTAGAACTCGCTATGCGCAATCCAATATCGCCCCAATAATATGAGGACTCGATATTGGGGTCACTACGCATACGGCCTTACTCTTTCGAGAAGCAAAGAGCCCGATCCAGATGCGCTTGCATACAGGAGCTGTCACTTCGGACAAGCGTCTCCTACATACAATCCCTGGCGACGGAAACCCTTCGCCTTGACGGGAGACCATGGATGTCACTTATGTGATCCTCCACCTCGTATTCAAATTTTGTAATTAATTATCGTGAATCATATTCACATAATTAATTCTTCCAAGGGAAATACACATCTATTCATAATAGAGTGTTTCATAGGATATAATTGATTTAATCACATTAAATCAATTATTAATCCTATTATCAATCAACAAACTTTGAATTTTACTTGAATAGTAGGTATAATCTCAAAGTACGTATTAATTTGAATTTTAATAATTAGAAATACACTTTGATTTCTCTGGCATTATCCAATCTCTATTCGACCTATGGCTCTGATACCACTTGAAGGATATTGTGAATCCTTAAGCGCATCACGGAAGCGTGTCGATCGCATCGTATGCAATCGGAGCAACTAGTCGTACTAGATGCTAGATGCAGCGGAAATTAAAAATTTTTTAACTTTAAAGATGAAACCACATGATCACGAGAACACTTCTCGGATCGTTTCATCAAACCACAAAGTACAAGGAATACCTCTTGAAGCGTGGTTGTGATTGCGAGATCCCAAAGTAGAGATCCTCCTATCTTAAGTCCGACCCACGGAGAATGTGCTTGCGGGCACGATGATGAGTCGCGTCCTTCCCGCAATCCTTTGACGAAGATCCAAACGTCGAGGCGTAGCGAAATGATCTCCTTCTTAATACACAAAGTGGACGGCCACTTGAATATTAGGGAGACCCCACGAGAATGAGAGAGAGAGAGAGAAGAGTTCTTCAACTCAAGAATGTTGTGTGTTGGAAAAGGCTACCCTAGCCCTCCTTTTATACTAGTTTAGGGTCCAATGGATCTCAATCCTTGGGACTCATGGATCCAAGGGCTATGCTTGGTCCATGCTAAATCAATGGCTATGATTGTTGTTGGTTAAAACCAACAACATTAATTTTAAATTAAAAAATGTTGCAACATTATCAACATAATTTAATTTAACATAAACTAATTAAGAAATAATATGATAAATAAAATGGAGTCAACCAACCTCCCTAAAAAAAAGGGGGCGTCACCCATGAACAATTCATGGGTGACGCCACCTATGAATGGTGGTTTATTTTGGCTCCTTTTTATTTATCTTATTATTCCTTAATAATATTCACCAAATTAATTCCCAATTAATTTTGTGAATATTTCAATCATGCCATTGAATATTATGTGAATCATATTCGCAACCCAAACTAGTTAGTAAATTGCATTTCCAATTAATTAATAAATGTGAATCTAATCCACATTATTAATTAACAAATGCTATTCACATTGATTCTCTCTCTTATATATGTATATTATAAATCATATTTATAATACACATATATATCATGGATAGTGTTATCCACATTCTCTTAATCCTTGATAATTAAATCCCATTTAATTATCTTAGATAATCATTCTCTCAACATGAATCTTATTCATATTGTACTTGATAATTAAATCTCATTTAATTATCTTGGACACATTCTCATAATATGAATCTAATTCATATTATACTTTGATAATTAAATCTCGTTTAATCATCAAAACCTTCTTGCTTGGATACTAAATTCATCACAGGAATTATTCTTGAACTCCTTCAAGAATAATGTGCCTTCTCCGCAGATACTTGGAGATAAGGACAGGGCGATTGTATTGTTCCATGTATAGTGACTTGGATGTTGAGATCTCATCTCAAATCCAGATCTAACGGACCTCTCATAGATGCTTGATTAAATCAAGTCCGTATACTTAATCTTCTCATTGCATCTGAATCACATTCAGATCAATGTCCAACATTTGGACTAAGATCAAGTTACTTCTCTACTGAGAGGAGTCACTAAAATCCAGACCTGTTTCATCACTCCCTCGGACTGGAAGCGTCACGGTTATACAATCGTTTATGATCACATCACCCTCAGGTATTCCCAATACCTGCAGATCCTGCATACTGGAAGACCAATGATCAACCTGAAGATGAAGATCTATTTTTATACTGTCTTCTTCAGGGTTTGATCACCAAGTTTCTCATCTTGGTCATTGGGATTTGGTATTGATCATATGCTTTCCCAAAGCATATATCATACCTTCAAATTCTTGTCATGCTTCCAAAGCACGACGACCATGCATGGAATTTGATCGGTCCCAATACCTCATGAGTGAGCTCATGTCTTCCGGTTCATAAGTGAACCTGTATGATCCCTTCGAGAGATCGTATTACTCATATGCCCTTATATGCACACCAGCTCGCCGGTGTATAGACCTTGATTAGGTCATCAACCTAATGGTCTGCCAAATGTACACACTCAGACATATAGTAACACATCTGTCTCTAGTCAGAGGATGTGTGCCTATGCTGTGACAGTATTCAACATAGGACTTAGGTTATCTCGATCTCGCTAAGTCAACCCATTGACTTAACTAATCTGACACCTCCGAATCACTATTCCCATGCAGAGGACCTGCATCAAGAGGTCGGTCAGATATCAGCCTATGTGAGAAAAGGATTGCCATCTCCTACTCAGGCTGGAGATCATCTCTTAATAATCATTTGACGGTGCTTGATGAGTCCTCTATCTAACCCATTAGATATTCATTCAAGCACCAGCCTCTATGATTCATTTAATGAATCAACAGCTGTATGATCATTAAGATGGCCATGGTACATAACCCTAATTGTACAGAGGGACCTATTATGCAAATTATTTATTCTTCATTTCAGATCAGGGAATGATACGTGCAATAACATTTATTGCATAATGGCTCACCGTGGGCTCGCAAATCCAACAGGGGGGGAGTACTGGCAACTTGCCGCGAAGTATCGCAATTTCACCCCTATCTACCTGAGACAGGCGGAGGCTACTTGGTACTAGTCAGTGAACCTGAATAATTCAACTTGTGATATTTGCTAGGATTAGTCGGAACGTGATATGGAAGGAGGGGATTTTGGGCTCTGCCTTAAGGTGTTCACACACTCTCAAGTACCCTCACTCAGCCTAAAACAAGGTCAGGGATTAGTCTCCCGCAAGCAGATTTTCCAATTTTATTTATTTTTTTTGGTCAATAATGTTAGCAGTCCCGATTTTAAGTTAAGTTATCACACGTTAGTCCAATCCACATAGCACGCCTATCGTCCAGTCCCAATTTCCTTTAACTTTAAGTTTGAAAAACCAAGAGAGAGAAATCGAGAAAAGCTGATGCACGAAAAACAATGATGCGTATGCTGAGTGAAGAATACTTACAGTGATCCCTTCGCTTTTATGCAGGATGCAAAATAGAATTGAGATCTTTTTACACTACATGCAAATGCATACGACAAAATCCGCTCCTAGACAAGCGATTCTATTAGCGAGTGAAGCACAAGTTGATTTGACTAGATCTGTGGTCTAAGTGCGTCTTTTAAGTGTAATGTGTGGTCCTAGAGATTTACGAGCACAAGAAAATCCTAGTGTGGCTTGAGGAGCCGCTAATGCAAGCCTAATCTATAAATTCAATCCACATAGCACATGGGGACACGGTTCCACTATGTTTACACACACAAAAACCCAGACGGGAACTGCTGGAAATAATATAAAAAATAAAGAAATGGAAAATACAAGTCCTCTCAAATCACTCAAAGAATTAAAATGCAGGTTCCTCGAAGCGTCGAGTTCCTCGCACAGAAACAAGTTGAGGTCAGATAGAGAACGACACAAAAATACAAAAATTAAAAGACAGAAAATTATTCATAAGAAAACCGGGGGTCAGACTACCTAGGGATAGAAAATCAAACACTCAGAAATTACTGCAAATTAACCTAAGCCGTGCCTCCTCGGCAACAACGCCATTTTGAACAGCATCTCACTACCCTTGTTAAAATTATCAAATTAATGGTCAAATTAATGAGTTTTTGTTCATTGCAGTCGGATAGTAAGAGCAAATCAAAAACCACTTTCAATTTAAAGCAAATTAATTTCGAGCAGCAATTTTTTTTACTTGGGCAAGCCAAGGTCGAACTCAGGGAGGCAGCTACCTTCTTAGGTAAATTTTAGGCAAGTTCCAAGGTTTGATTTTCAGGGGATGAAATTTTTTGTCTTTTTCGATTATTTTATTCAGGAAGGAAAAGACACAGGTACAATCAAACCAGTTTACGAGTTAATTCAGAAATATGGTTAAATTAATTCCAAAAATTATGAAACTTGGCCAGATGATGAAATGCAATGAAATTAAGCTACTCTATTTTTTTGGGTTTTTCTGACACTGAATAAATTTGTGAATTAAAAATGAATGCAAGGTGATTTTGACTAAATTAATTTTAATAAATATCAAATCACAATATTTTCAGATATAAAAATTATCATAGATAGATCTAAGTGTGAAGAATCCAGGAAAATTAATAAACTTAAATTTTTATGTGAAATGAACCTATTAAAAATTAATTAAGGAAATCACCAAATGATTTATTCAGGCCCCGGGATGCATGCAAATGAGATGATTTCTTTTACATAATGTGAACCTAATTATCCTAGATCTAATGTGAAATTTTGGTGATTTTTGGAGTTACAGAGAAATTACTATGAATTAAAAGGCATAAATTAGCAAAATATAACAAAATTCCACCAACTAATTATTAATAAATTCCACTGATCATACAAAAATGTACCAAGTATCACATATGAAAGAGACAAAGTAAGCTACACAATGCAATTTTCAAACTTGAAAAATGATTTAAAATGAGTGCCTAAATATGCGTGCAAAGACAGGGGTATACATGCAATTACAGGAAATAAAATTGATAAAAATAAAATGTGCTGACAAGTACTAATATGCAATTACCTATAATATTGAGGGGGTGGATGAAAATTTCCCACAGAACACGTTCTCCTTACGTGGGAGATCCTGGCAGGGACTGGAATGTAAATATGAAACCTCCAGGGGCCACGCTGCAAATTACCCAGGCCGCACGTGCAGATCACATGGGGGTCCCAGGCTCGATGGACTTCGGAGGCTCGGGTCGAGGTTCGGGAGACTCTGGAGGCTCGGACCTGGCTCAGGGTAGATTCGGGGGATCCGAGCCTGGTGGTCGGGGAAGAGGCTCGGATCGGGCGACATGGCTCGACGTGAACCATGGATCAAGCGAAGATCCAACAACGATTGGCTGCTGGTGCGTGGCGTGTTTAGATCCGTTAGATCTAATAAAAATCAACGGCTGTAGTTGGCTCTTGAGACGACGGCGTGGACGATCAACGACCGTTGGATCTAGATTGATCCAACGGTATCTGGAGCGTGGGGAAGCTATGACGTGGCTCGATCAGATGCGTAGGATCCGCCTGATCCTACGGCTGCGGGACGTGGGCGATGTGGCTCGCTTAGGACCGTACGATCAAGGCGATCGGACGGCTGCTCCTCGTCTTCTCTAACCGGCCCGCCGCCTCCTGCGGCAGAGAAGGCTGTGCTCCAGCGAAGGGTTTCGAGCTCCGCCTCTTCCTCTGGATGTCAATGAAGCTCACAGGAGGTTCCCAAGTAGCTGGGAAGACTCGTGGAGGCGTCAGGGATCCTCCGGTGGTTTCAGGAGTGGCTGAGCGGCTCTGGAGAACGGTGGCGGAGAAGCTAAAGGGGAGCTCCGGTGACGTTTCGGCCAGTCAAAGTAGATGTACCTGCAGGGGGTTAGCAGTATAGCCAAGGCGTGCAACGGGTACGTGGAGTGATCGGGAGTGAGGTACGAGGCCTGAGCAGAGAAGTGGGGCGGCAGGAAGTGGAATGTGTTTTCGGAGTGAATGAAGTATGGCACGAAGATCAGAGCTTCGAGGGGAAGCTCGGTGGATACTCAGCAGAGCAGGAAGTGAAGGGAGGATGGCGATTAAAATCAGAGAAAAAGAAAGAAAATAAAGAAGAAGATCGAGAAGAAGGTGGAGGTGTCTACCTAGGGTCAGAAGCTCGGATGAGAGCTTCCAGGTCTTCGCTCAATGGCCGGTAGTGTCCCGAGCTCGTGCAGCTCGCGGAGGAGCTGCGACACAGTGATGGAGGGTCGTGGATCTCTCCGGAGGTGGATCTCAGTCTTCGCTCGACGTTTCCTCAAATTGTTGTCACCAACTCGGAGGTGGGAGCTCGGAGATACTCTCCGTGATGGCGGATAGGAGTAAAGGTGGACGGAGGTGATGTATTTATAGGATGAAGGTGACAACGTAGGTAGCGAGGAGGTGGGGATGGTGGGCATCTTGGAGCGAGGTTGAGGGCGTTCACGACGAACGAGGGGATTGGCGAGGATGAGGGAAGAGTGGGTTGTGTAGTGGTGGTGCCACGGGGCAGAGATGGTGGTCGGTGTGGCACCCAAAATAGATAGGGGGCGACCCCTTGCGCACGGTGGACGATATGGGGCATGGGGTGTGCGGGAGGTAGACGACAAAGTAATGACCGTTGGATCGAGCGATCCAACGGTCAGGAGAGGGGCGGAAGTGGAGGGTGAGGATCAGATCGGCAGAGTGAGATCAAGGGCACAGGGCGCGCCATGTGGCGGGCGCAGGTCGAGGTGCTATCGTGCGGCAGAGATGAAGCCCTGGGGTCTGATCGAAAGGTCGAGAGGCTTTGCACGATGGATGGCCAGGATAAGGAGTATCTGGCTAAGATCGGAGGGCGTAGGCGTCACCACGTGGCACAAGGAGGGTGCGGCGCTGGCGAGCGATCCAGATGAGATCAGAGGTTTGATCGGGCGGTTAAAAATCACTCCACTGATGAACGACCCAGATCACAAGAGGGGCGAGCAATCGGACGATGGGGAAGGTCGGGCGCGTGGCGCGCAATGGAGCGGGCCACGTGGCGCAATAAGAGGGCGACACGTGGCCAGCTTTGCGTGGCTGATAAAGAAAGTGAATTTAGAGAGAGAAGGAGGCCGAATTTGGGAAAACTCAAAACATGAAAGCTGTATATCTCGATGAGTTCTACAAGTTTCATGTTGACCAAAAACGAAGAAGAGGTCAAATATGATACAAAAATACAAGAGTACAAATATACATATATGCAGTATACAAGGGGGCCCAAAACCCAAGTTTTGCATACGAGCTCCGAATTGAATGAATTTAGTCTCATTTTAAAGGTCTCTGGATGTGTATTAATCTGAAGGTGAGTAGACCTAATTCGGTGTTTGTAAGAGAGGGATATTGGTATTCTAAGGTCGAGGGGTTTGGGGCTTTATTGGGTATTTTACAAGATAGGAATTTTGGCCTTCTTCCTTATAATATTAACTAATAATGTACATATTATAAGGAAGGTGTTATTTGATTTTGGAGGGGATATAAAATACAAATAATTAGGTGAGTTATTGGTGGATATTTTACAAGTGGATTTTACAAATGAATTGGCTTCTTATTTAATGCAAATATGAATGCTAAAATGCATATATTATGGATTATTGCATGAATTTTATTTATGTAAGATAAAGGGAAATATGTTGCTAAATACCCGGAGACAAAGCTCTATTTTCAACTTTAAGAGTAATGAATCACATATTCATCAATAGCGAAGCAGGTGGCACGGGTCAGCACATGGATTTATGCTTGATGGTTACTTTTCTTTCCGCGTATAGTGTTCTTCTCTCTCAAATTCTTGTGGAAGAGAGGGATGTGCTCAAGTACCTCTTGTAGAGTCAGATGGATATGGAATCTCTCAATCATATGCTGGCTGAACTCTAACTGCTGATCTTTTTTTGGATTTTCTTTTTTATCCTTTACCAAGCGGAGTGCTTGAGGAAAGGGGATGGCTGGGCCCTCCTCAGATGGAGGGTTAGGAAAAAGTTCATGTTGCTGAGAAGGCATGAAATCCATACAAGTATCACCAATCATCACATATGGATTCAAAGATGAAGAAACCTTTCCTTTATTAATTTTTTGGTATTTTTCATAATGTCCCAAGATATAGAAACTGGAGAAAGCACAACTGGAATAGAAATGGTGGCATCAGTACCACCTACGGCATCTGTCTTCGCGGCATCAGCACCGCTCTCTGGCTCATCATCATGAAAAGTGGTGGCATCAGTATCACTGGTTAGATCTGGAGAAGCGACGGCCTCATACCGTCAGCTGGATCAATGTCATCCTTGGTTGCGCCAACACCACCATCATCATCATCATTAGCGGCATCAACACCACTATCCTCCTCGTCTGGGGCTCCTGAATCCTCATGGAATCTTCGCTCAGACGAGGCACCGCTGGCTGGCATCCTACCGCACCTAAGTGACACAAAAGCAGCATCAAATGTATACGAAGCAATGTCACCGAATAAATCACTATGAGTGATGGTCTCTGTGAACTGTACCTACTCAGATTTCATTTTGAGGTTGTTCGGGTTGGGCTCAATCTGAGCGGATATGGCAGCCTTTACCTTGATGATCTCCCTCATCTCCTGATGAAACTCGTCCATCTCTCGCCTAAAGGATGTTTGCTGGTCTGAGAGTAGGCAGGCTAGATCGTCAAGGATTGAGTTCTCATAGGCTGGCCCATAAGAACCGGACGAGTTGCCTCTCTGAAAGTGAGGTTGCTGTTGGAATTGGTGAGGGGGTGATGACTAAGGATTTCCATCGATCTTGCGTTCCACACAGAGCGGGAGCACAGTCGCTGAGGTGACCGACAAAAGACCTCGATCAATCAACAGTTAACCCACAATAAAATATATGCAATTAATATCAAAAATGTGGAGTTAAAATTTACTATAACTCTACATGTAAATGTGTATAGGTGTAAGCACAAGTAGAGGTCGAACACTGGGAGGCCAATGGTTGTGTGGTGGAGTTGAATGCACAATTATTCAATTCTTAGTTCATGTCCAAATCTTATTGTTTTTGTGGGTTTTTAATTTTATAATTTTTTTGAATTTTATCTTTGTTTTTATAATTTTTATTTTCTTTTATATTTTATATATTTTTATATTTTATATATTTTTAATTATATAATATAGATAGATATATATATACATATATATATATAAAGAGATATATAAGAGAAAAGAGAGGAGTAGAATAAGGATATATATATTTTTATAAATACTCAATATATATTAGATATTATTGGCTTTTTTATTATTTTTAATTTTTTTATTATTTTTCTGGAATTTTGCTAATTTTTATGTATTTTTAATTCCAAAAATTTCCCTAATATGGGACTAATCAAATAGGCCAACAATAATTTGGGTTTTAAAAAGATAAACTAAGTCCCAAATTACCCAATTAATTTTAATATGTAAATAATAATATATAGATAATTATAAAAGAGAAAAATATATTTTTTTGTATTTTTCGAGGGTTTTTATCTTTTTTTTTGGATTTTGGAGCTTTATGATTTTTATATTTTTCTTTTTCTTATTTTTAGGGTTTTTCATTTTCTGGACTCAATATATATATAAATACACTATATATAATATTTTTGGAATTTTTCAAAAACATTTTATATTTTTTTTGGTATTTTATAAATTAAACAGTGATTATTTAGGCTCCATTTGAATTTTAAAAATTAGGTAAAATGCAAAAAAATGCATGTTAAAAGTGTGGGCGTGAAAGTACACTACATGAAGCATCTACACTAATTTTTGTGGATTTTTAGCAGCTACATAGGTATTTTTAATAAATAGATAAAAGACATAAAAATAACAAAGCCTGGTATGGGCATTTTTGCAAATAAAATAACATACATGGGGCTCTGTGCAAAAATACCAACAGAAATAAACATTTATTTAATTTTTAAGCACTATTTTACAATAAACAAAATCCGCCAGGGCTACATTGCAAAATGTACGCGCCTCACCAGGGCTACATTGCAAAATGAGGCGCGGAAGGACCAAGATGTAATTAAGGAAAGTTCAGGGGTCCTTTGGTAAAATTTACAATTTTATTTACATATAAAATTTATTTTATAGAATTAAAATCTAAATACAAAAAGGCACGGGGCTATATATGAAAATTACCCCAAAAGTGCGCGCGGGCGGACGGTTCGGATTGATTCACTTGCCACGCGTCGCTTCCTTCGTGTCCAATGATGCTTCGACGATGAATGGTGGAGATTAGATCAGCCGGACTGATCTGACGGTCGATGAAGAGCTCCATCCAACGGCTGGGCTTCCAACTGGGCTGGGACCACGATCGGACGGCTGAGGCGAAGTCTCGAAGAACAGGGAAGAACATCCCCATCCTCGAGCTTCGATCCGATGGCGCACTCACATCTGACGGTCTCTCGAGCTGCTGATGATCCAAAAAGCTTCCTGGGGCCATGCTCTGTCGACTAGAGTGCTCAGGAGAGCCGGAGGTTCACCGGGGCGGTCCAGCGAGGTCGGTGAAGCTCGAGGCGTCCAGGTACCTGCACAAACTTGAAATCAACCCCAACAGGGGTCGTTTGGCTCCCAGCACATGCGTTAAAGCTCAGCACACAAAACCAAGGGGCTGGGGCGTTTATTGGTGGTGGAATGAGGGATGGTGGAGCGGGGCGGAGATCTCCGGCGATGGGTGGAAGAGGGAGATCGGGTCTCCAGATCTGATGAGGATCTGGGTGAGCGAAGGTGCCTGGAGTGGAGTAGAAGCGAAAAGGAAGGAGTGCGGGTGGTTGGCGAGGTCGGAAAATAACAGGAGCACCGTGAATAGAGCTCTGGCGAACTACGGGTGATCGATTTTACGCTACATCTAAGAACTACTTATTAATCTAATGACACGGTTAAAACACAAACATTAAAAGCTACAAAAAAATGATTAAAAAGTGCAGCTCATACCTGGCCTTGGGCGAAGGAGCAGAGGCCTCGCCGGAGCGGCGGCCATGGGTGCAACCTCCTCCTACTCCAACCGATTCAAGGCGTCGGAGACGTCCTCCTGTCATGAGGAGCGCCGCCAGGACCGAATACGAGGAAGGAAACGGGAGAAAGGCTGACCAAAATTGAGAAGAAGGCGGAGGTTTCGTATTTAAACACAGGTGGCGCACCCTTATTGACCGGGCCATTGGTGGAGCTACAAGCTATGTACAAAAGAATAAACGAATGGGCGTGGATGTGCATCGATCAGGGAGCAAGTCTTCTGAAGGCGGCGATGGCAGAAGATGCCTGAGGCGAGCAGGAATAAAGGGAGAAGATAGGCGAAAAGACAGGCCATGTCTAATTAGCTGCCTGGAGGTCGAGTTGACCGAGCGGTCAACATTTGCAAGGCAGTGATTGGGCCACGTCAACGTCAGCTTGACTTATTATTTAAACTTAATAAATGATTTTATTAAATTTTGCTTATAAAATAAAAAATGTTTATTAATTAATGTTGTATTTATTTATGATTTATTTCTTTTTTTTGATGTATTTTATTATGAGTTTATTTAATAGTGTGTTTATAGGTATATTTACATGTATTCTGTACAATTTATTTTTTATTTTGTATATTTTATTTTATTATTTTATTTTTTTTATATATTTATAAATTATTTTTGTGATTCTAAATATATTTTTATTTAATTTTTATGAGTTTATTTGCATATTTAAATAAATAGGTATATGTATTATGTAGGTATACTTATATGTATTTTACCTATATTTTATATACATTTTATTTATTTAATGAATTTTATTGGGTTTTATTTTGGATTTATATTTTTAATGGAATATAGATAATATTTACAATTTAATAAAAATAAAAGATAAATAAAGAATAAAAGAATGAAATCCTCTTTTATTTATATACATATATAACATAGGTATTTTGCCTATGTATTACATAAACTTATTTTATTTTACAAGTTCTTTTTGGTTTTATTCTAATTTCAATATGTACATGAATTTTATATATTATTTAAAAAATTCTAAAAATATAAATTTATGAAAATGATGAAATAATGAATATAATGAATATCTTAATCGGGTAGACTGTATAATGAAGGCCAAAAACCTAACTTTCACATATGAACTCCAAAAATTATGAAACCATTTTTACTAAATAGTTCTTGAAAAGCTATATACAATTAAAGGTGATTTGGTGGATTTTGAGTTTTTATTTGCAAGATATGGGTCTGTGAAGTTGAGATTCTGGCTTTTTATTCTGTGTATAAAATGTACATTGTATATTATTTTTGTGCAAACTCAATTTTGTATTTTTATTCACGTTATTATCTACAACTTTCATGTACAAAATATTTCTATTTGATTAATAAATAATTACATACAAAATAGGTGTCAAAAATGCATAAATGAATGAATAAATAAATGAGGAATTTATTGTATTATTGGCCCTTATCTCCCCCTACTTTATTCCTTATCGACCAATTCCATTCTGGACTTGGTCTCGGGGTTCGGGTCATAAAATATTTGCAATATTTTATTCCTTTTTCTTTTCTTCTCTTTATTCTATAATTTTGGCATTAAAAACCTTATTTTATGTACAATAAATACCATAAATAATGAATGCTATTATAGACAAATTGATGCTATTTACATGCATTTGCTGGGGTTTTTAAGGCCAAAATGATAGAATAAAGGTGATGAAATGGAGATTCATCAGGGGGAGGCTGAGAATACTACTGCTGAGGTTGATGCCGGTGCAGCCTCCATTGTTGTCCCTGCTAGTAGGGACGAGGACCCGACTGATACTGGTAAGACGACTGTTGGGAGTAATGGGGCTGCTGTTGAGGCTGGTTGGACTGCCCACCCTGAGCTAGAGGCTACTGCTAGGATGAGGTATCTCCTATCGACCACTTGAATCCGGGATGGTCTCGGCGCATCCCAGACTACTGTCGGTCATATCAAATCCCATTGACTTCCATCAACGGCTCCTGCTCGTAGGGGGATGGAGGGAGAATTACTAGTGGATGATCCTGCTGATACACCACCATCTGGGTGTCCTGAGATGGTGATAAATGAGAGTACCAATGCTGCAACTACTAGACTGGTTCTGCCTGGATGTGGTAAACCTATCGTACTGGGTGGAGGGCTGGGACGAGCCGTTGCTGCTAGTATCAGCTCATGACCTGAGACGGGGCTGAGAAGCCATATGTGCCTCCTGGAGACACATAATCTGAGTCTTCAGGTCACTCAGGGTCTGTGCCAACTTATCAATCTACGTCAAGCCCTGTCACTACTTCTTCTCGATGATCTCGATGCAGTCCAGCTTCTCGCTGATAATGCCCATGTCAGCGGCCAACGATTCTGCTTGTGCTGCTGCTAAGGAATAAGTGGATGTACCCGCATCAACCCGTGATATCATGTGACAGGTCACGGCCTGGGGTGGAGGTTTACCTTGAGTGTAGAGCCTGGTCTGGGACATCACTGTATAGTTCTCGGCCATCTCCTCATAGATGGCTCGACCTGATCTTCATCCTTGGCAAAATAGAAGCCCCCACAAGAAGCATTCACTAGCCCCTACAGCTTCGGTGTCAGCCCGCAAAAGAAGCTCTGTACTAAATTGGGCTTAGAGATGATGTGGTTACTTGTCAATGAGATCACAAAAATGATCCCACGCCTCATGGAACTGCTCATTGGGGATCATGGAGAAATTGTTAATCAGAGCTCGCGTTGCGTTCGTCCGGCCGAGTGGATAGTACTTATTCAAGTACTCGGTCCAGAGCTACTCCCACGAAGTGACGTATCTCCCTAAATGCTTCAGCCAATAGGCTTCTCTGTCAATGAGGGAGAATGAAAACACCATCATCATGATGGTATCTTCATCCATGAATCTGTCATGGACAATGTTGCAGATCATCTCGAACTCTTATAGGTGTAGATGCGGCTCTTCGGTGGTAAGGCCCATGGAACTTGGGCAAGATCTGAATGGTCTGGGGAGGGAGCTTGAAGTCTCCCAGAATCGTTGGAAGCCGGATCCAACGATGTGTAAGGGTCGCACCGGGGTAATGCAACTCCCTCATTGGTCGGGCTGGTGGGGTGGACTCCTGTGGCTCCTCTGGATGTCCTCCATCTACTCCTGCACCCTCTGGAATCTCTCCACCGCCTGCTCGGTGCGACTCTCCTCTGCCAGCTCGCATCTGTGCCATCTCCCTACGTACTTTTGCCATGAAGGCTCCTTGGTCTCTAATATGCCTCTACATCATCTTCAGGGAGGCTAATAAGGTGTTGTTGATGGTGCCCTGATCTAGAACGTACGTCAAACCCTAAGGCTGTCCATTAGTGCGCTCCTCACTACTTGCCATCTCGCGGGACTCTACAAAGGCAAAAGACCCGAACTCAGGTGTCGTCATATGAACAAATAACTACGATGGTCTCTGTACGGGCACCTCGGGACTGGAAGAAGGGTGGTCGAGGGGGAACATGGCAGAATCGAACTCAGGTTCGGATAGAGGGTATAGGCTCTCCCGAACCAGCCTAAATGAATGGGGGCGGAGTGCTCGAAAGCGGTGCTGCCAAGGGCTGCCTAAGGGACCTCCGGCCCGTCACTGTGATCTGGAAAAAATTCAGATGGGATCTGGAAACAAACATGATCGACAATAAAACCTCCAATTCACCTACGCAACATAGAACTGATGATCGTGAAGGTTCAATCGTTTTTCTTGTCAATTTTATTTAGGTGATAATTCAGTCTAGCAGGGTGATTAAGCGAGCTGTTAGGTACCCGATGCTCCCAAGAGACTGACCCAATCCCAAAGCTAGATCTTTCCCAGCCAGTACAAGTTGCGGACCGTTTACCGGCTACCCGATCAAGTCGCTCTGTTAAGGATATCGCGACCCGCTTTACCGGAGACAGGAGCGATCCTCACTGGAGAACGACTAACCCCAAGACCATTATTCTAATGAGAGTTCAGGTGTGGCTCTAGCCTAGTGTGCGGGTCACTCTCTCGTGCAAGCAAACCAAACAATGAGGGGATGACTCTCCCAAGATAGATTTTTAAATGAAGTGTCTTTTAGGATGAAGTTTGTTTAATACTCCCAATTTTATGGTTATATCTTTTTAGATCTTTTTTAATAATCAAACATACGCCTAACGAATTTTTCGATCTCGTAATTATTTAAAGTCCAAAAAACGGGGAGAGAAGTAAATAAAGATAATGCGCGGTCAAACACTATGATGCATGCAAAGTAAAAAGGCGTACCTGACTCCAGCACTCTACATGCAGGGTGATCTGCGCATAAATTAAAGATATAATTTAAACTAATCTAAATGATGCAAGAAGAAAATGGCCTTAGATGAGCAATTTCTAATCGTGAAGAATAATAGCTAACTGGTAAGAGAGAGAGGTCTAAGTCTGGTCTTTGATGTCGATCGGTGTTCACCACAACGGATCTTACACGCGCTGTATACGGCTTCTAACGGCACATGACCTCTCAATCGACCAAGTTAACTTTTTATTAATGATTTTTAATAAGATCCAATTATGAACTATAGGTGCAGGCAAATAGTTAGGGATTGGGTCTTAATGAATTGCGTCACCATCGAAGAAATTCCTAAATCTAAGGGCCAAATTCTTCGAGAATCAAAGGAAAGAAAATGCGAATAAAACAAAACCAACGAAATCGCGGTGAGGTCTCCCGAGCACACTGGTGCTCGGTGAAACAGACCCCGATATATGATCATGTCCAAGTGTCCAACGTCCTGTGTTATTACAGTAATAAAATGCTGGAAATGAACTAAGCTAATCTACTCTCTAAAAACTACAACTGTCTCCAGTTGCTCCTGCTCCTCCTAGGGCACTTGTCTCCTCCAAAGTATCCTCGGGTAGTTCCTCACGCGGAAAAAGAAACAGAAAGCGGGTCAGAAAATCATTGTAACAAATAGAGATAAAAATAAAAATAGCAATAAAAATAAAAAGAAAATGCTGAAAATCGACTACTAAGTCGTGCTCCCCGGCAACGGCGCCATTCTGGTGAGCATCCTACCGACTAGAGTTAAGTCTCAAAAATAAACACAAGTCATTGTGACCCCAATCAGCAAGTCGGACTCAACAAGAAAAATTAAGACTGCATAAATAAAACAATCAAGCACAAAATCGAATGTTAGCGGTCTCCGCTATTTATTTAACCTGGTATAGCGATCAAGGTCAAACACAAGGAGCGCAAGTGAAACCTACGAAGTAGTCCTCATCAGAAAAAAAGGCATATTTTTGCGGTTTTTAATTTGCAAATTTTTTATATTTTTAAAATTGAGAAAACAAGCAACACAAATAAAATAAACTAGATGAATGCAAGCCTCAACAATTTTTATTAAGACTAAAAATGCTAAAAAATATGAAGTAAAAATATTTTTGTATTTTTCAAATATTCAGATGTTTTTGGTGATTTAATGGGATTTTCCAATTTTTATATGATTTTATAAAAAATAAAACAAAATCAAAATAAGGAAACAATGTACAACATGGACTAAAAGGCAAGTTTAAAATAGAAAAAAGTGTGTCAAAGTCCTGGATGAGATTTTTATGAAAATCAAATAAAAATATCGAACTACAGCAATTGAAATCATATTTTAATTTTTTTTGGAATTTTTAATGATTTTTATAAGATTTTAAGTCTTTTGTGATTTTTAGGGTTTTTTAAAGTTAATACAACAAAAATGCTACTGAATACAAAGCATATAAAAACACACAAATATAATTTTTTATAGAATTTTTCAGACAATTTTTCAATTTTATGTATTTTAGAAAATAGACAGAATAATTTCTTGTTGTTTTTTATTTTTACAAAATATAAAATAAAATTAAATTAAGTTACAAAAATTACCATAAATATTACATGTTAACAAGAGCTGACTACAATTTTTATGGAATTTTTGGAGTTGATTTAGTAATTATTTGATTAAAAACAACACACACAGCATACAAGGACCTACTTGCAAATATATGAAAGTTCTAGGGCCAAATCATAACAGGTATTAAAAACCCATGGATAAACTTGCAATTTGTTCAATAAACACACATAATCCACGTGACACAGGCTCAGAGGGGTGTAAATGCAAATACTAAAAAGTTCCCATTCCAACCATAACATCCAGGATGTATAGGGAATATAATGCAAATCTACCAAAAGAGCACGTGACACTACACGTGAGTTCACACAGACTGGACTAAAATGCCAATACTGAAAATACAAGGGTCTAATTGCAAAAGGTCCAAAATAAAACTAACTACGACAAATATTTACAGGACTGAATAATAAAGGCAGGAAAGTCAAGGGCCTAAGTGCAAGTTACCCCTTATTATACACGGCGATCCAACGACACGAGGAGGTCCACTTAAAGATGAACGACTTAGATCGACTGGTATTGCTTCGGCGATGGACGACGCTGATAAGATCCCCAGAGGGATCAAATGATCAGGAGCTCCCATGTTGATGAGCAGTGGAGATTAGAACTGGAGGAGGGGCTATGGTCAGACGACAGAGGGGGTAGTCTGGAAGAACTCAGAACTCGCCTACGGCGAGTTTCTGACGTCGATGGCACGCACCTCTGGTGTTTGCTCGGGCTATGGAGACGTGGAATAGAAAGGGGAGCTCGTTCCGCAGCTACGGGAGGGGCTCTGATGGGTCCTAGAATAGGAGAGGGGTCTAGAAGGGACACAATCATTCATGAGCTTTCCCAATCTTTCGAGGCCTCAGATGAAATCTGAATGCGTCTAATCCAAGCAGGAGGACGGTTCTTGCTCGGAGTGTGGACCCCAGCATGCGTTAGAACCCTCAGATGTGTCGCAAACCAGGGGGATTGGTGAATGGGGCAGGTCGCTACGAAGCGGGGGATGGAACCTGCTAAGACAAATCCAATTCGATGATTGGAACTTCGTGGGAGGTTGTGGAGCGATCGTAGAAGTGAGAGGGTGTCGAAGCGAGGCGGAGTTTGGTCTGGGTGCGGCGGAGATGAGGAGACTAGTGGCTCGTCGGAAGTGCTCTATTTCGTGATGAAGAGAAGAATTTAATGGATGAGAAGCGGTAAAGGAGCTACCTGAAGATGGAGGTGTATGCCTGGGAGTGTGGACGACAATCCACGGGGGTCTTGGCCTCAATGGCCGGTGTTGCCAGAGGCTGGAGCTCCTTGTGGCGGAGCGGAGGCAAAGCTCGCCGGACCTAGAGTTTGCACGCATGATATGCTCCCGTCGTCCCCTCTCTCTCTCTCTCTTGATGTCACTCTGGGAAAGGGAGATGAGTGCAACGGAAGAAGTGGCGCAACCAAAAGGTGCTGGAAAGGAGAGGGGTCATGCATGTTATATACACGCGATGTTCCGAGAAGATAGGGGAGGCACCCATGAACTGAGGTGCGGATCGATCAAAGGATCATCGGATGAGGGTTAGGGATCCGCCACCTCGAATTGGAGTGAAGATTTGGGCGAAGAGGAGGTCGGGTTGGGTCTAGAAAATTTGGAGAAAGTCGTTCAAAAACATGACTCGACGCGGGCTGGGTCCGCGAGGATCAGTTGACTGGGGTCAGCGATCCAACATGGCCCAATCAGAAAGGGAGGGGAATAAGGACAAAAGACCCTACATGACAAAACTGGTAGAAAAGTAAAGAAAAATTATTTAAAAATAATACGTGAATGTAAATGAAAAAATAAATAAAATGAGAAATGTTTATTATTTTTCAAGGAATTTTTCTATGATTTTTAATTATTTTTATGAAAAATAAATTTGTCTATATATAATATATAGTATTATATACATGTATAATATACCTATGTATCGTGTACAAATATTTTTAGGAGTATAAAAAAATTTTATTTTTATTTTTATGATTTATTTACCAGTATAAATTAAATAGGGGGAGAAACATATATACATGCATTTTGTACAAGTGAGAAAGGTTTTTGTTTTTGTTTTTATTTAATTTTTCTGATTTTTATTTTAATTTTGTTTTATTTTTAGAAATATATACAAGAAGGTAATAATAATATTTTATTTTTATTTTATCAAAAATAATTATATATATATGAAATATGTACAACATAGAGTAGGCCCTATCTCTCTCTGCTTATTTTATTTTGGCGATCAGCAAGGCTTGTACTTCTCTTGGGGTTCGGGTCACTCTGTATTTATTCCAAATACCTCCTTCCTTTTTCTTTTCTTTTATTCTTTTATTTTTACATAAATACATGCTAAATATACAACGTTAACATATGCATGTTGATTGCTAACTTATTATGTTTACACATATTTACATGATGCTTTGCCAAGATACGTAGCTAAAATAAAAGAATAAAGAGTGAGAATCGGGGATTCATCACTTAGCAAAAACCACTTTCATTTTGAAGCTTATTTTATTTAGAGCATAATAAAAGTAAGTTTGCTTTATTTTGAGTTTTTATGGAGAAGATATGGGTTGGCAAGTTTGGCTTTGTGGCTTTTCCAAAGTGTCACTATTTACATAATGTACAATGAATGTTCTTGCAATTATTTTTAGGGATTTTTACCCACCAGACCCTATAAACGTTTTAAAATGCCTCTACGACCTTTTGCACAACGTAATTACTCCATCGACCCTGTAAATTACCCCAAGAAACCCCACGAGCTTAAAATATATTACCTGGAAGGTTCATGGGGTAAGAGTTGACAAGTTTACGGGGTCGAGGGAGGAATTAGATTGTTTCAAAGGTCGTGGAGGTGATTGGCAAAGTTTATAGGGTCTTTCGGGTAAAAATCCCTTATTTTTAATATTTACAACTTATTTTTATGTACAAGTTCCAATAAGAAAACATTTTAATTTGAGGTGATTGGATGATAAATAAAATAGCAAAAGGAATTATATACAAAATAATATGTATGTACAATTGATGAATAATGGCTAAAGATGAATTTTCTTTATTTTTCTACAAGTGGCTCTTGTCGATCAGGTCAAGTCTTGACCTTCTCTCTGGGTTCGACCGTCATTAATTAAGTGAGTCGAGGCAAGAGTCAGCCTATACTATTCCATATATATAGTCTTTGTTTTCTTTATTTTTCCTTATTTCTTTATTTTTTATTTAGGTTAAAAACAATGATTTTTGTACAATATTTATAAAAGAATAAAGAATAATAAAAAATTGATTTATTTATATTTACAAGTGTTTTAGAAGGGATTTTAAGCTAAAATAAATGAATAAAGATGATGAAATGAAGATTCATCAACCGTCACGATAACATCTTCTAATAAACATTTAAGTCTCTGACGATTCACTAAGTGCATAAGTTAATATGTATCTGTTGTAGCACGAGCACTTTTTATAGAACTGAGAGAAGTATCTCTGCGAAGAGTTTCTCGGCTTTAATTTATACCCGGGAAGTCCAGGGTCGAACACAAAGACACGAGCAATTCTTTGAGTTAATTCAAGTTTCAAATATTAATTTAAATGATTTAAAGGGAATCTAGGGTATGATAATGCACAAATAAAAAGCTAATGCATTTTTTTTAAAAATGTATGCTTCTAATTTAAATGAAAACAATATTGCTCAAACAAATAGATTCAACAAACACAACAAAGATCCTGGATTAAGCAAGTACTTTAAACTTATAAATCAATGTAATAATGATCTAAGTCTAAAGGCAAACAAATAATTCAATTTAAAGCTTCAAATCTCATTTTTTTTGCATTCAGTTCATAACTATATAATGTCCACAAAAATCATAAAATATCTAGCATGAATTTAAGTCAAAAATACAAATTAAACATGCGAAGATAAAGAGCATGAAGTAAGCTTTCCAACGAGACCAAAATCGCTCACATTGGATTTATAGGTAAAAAGATATTAGCACTTTAACCTATGGGTATAAATGTAACAAAAATATAAAGTTTTATTGCAAATTGGTCCTTATCGGGACTGAAATGTAAATACAGAAAACCATTGGGATATGTATGTGAATTTCACTTGGCATGGACTTATCTGCAAATTACGAGAAATTGAGCGGCGTGTCTATAAATTTTACCCAAGCACATGCACGCTACACATGACTCATCGAGGCTCGGTTGCGTAGGCTTGGATCCACGTGTCATCTTCTGAAGGTTAGCGGTAGGCTCAGAAGCTCCAAGGCTCCGGTCTAAAGTGGAGGCTCGGATCTACAATGTGGCTCTCTATCTATCGTTGGATCTCACCCAATCTGAAAGATCCAATGGATACTATGTTTTCTCCCTACCGCAACTCCTCCACAATAGGTGGCGAGAGAGCTTGTGCTCCGGTGATGCGCTCTCTCCTCCTCCAATCTCGTCCAGCATGTCTGAAGTTTGTAGAACCTTCGTGAAAGCTCAACGGAAGAGATAGTGCTCAGATGATCCTCTGACACGGGCTGAAGCGGTGATTCTGTGAAAGCTCATTGGAGATGGAGACTTGGAAGTATGCTCCGATGAGCATCCAGCTAATGAAAACTTGCAGGGATTAATTGCAAAGACAAAGAGCGGACGAATCTTTATGGATGCCCACGAGGTAAAATGAGGGTTATTCGAAGGTGATAGATCAAACCCCAGCGTGGGTTCTTCTTTATGAAGAAGAAGAACCTGGATCAAGGTGTACCAGTTATGGAGAAACGATAAGATATCACATGATATTACGCGTGACTGAGGTATTAGCGGTGAAGGTTTTCGAACCTTTAGAGCATAACTAAGATATGAGGCTCAGATGGAATAAATTTGCGAAAGCAGATGAAAACTAAGATTGAGTAACTTAACTGGAAAATGAAGTTTGAAGATGATGGTGAATCGATGCCAATGTGAAGCTCAAAAAACATCGTCGATCTTCACTTAACAATCCAAGCAAGGGATTAAAGCTCGAGCAAGTTCTTGGAGCACTACAGCTTGATGAGCACACTAAGGATCTCACAGGAGTTGACCTCATGTTGTCGCTTAACATCGGTACCTCTCTCTGTCACCCAAGGATTGGGATGGCTGAAGGAAGGTTCTCGCAAGAGGCGGGATGGCGATCACAGGCAACGGAGTTGCCCTATTTGAAGGCGGAGGAGGCGAAGGTGGTGAACCCAGGTGATGGTTTCAACCAACACCACCGGTTAGGAGATTTATAGGTAAGATGGAGTCGGAGGTTAGCGTGAAAGGGGAAAGTTAGTGGAAGACAATGGAACTAGCATTTTGTCGGAGGGAAGGCTAAGACGGTTGGGAAAAAATTGAGAAGTTGAGCAGTTTGAAATGAGGAGGACAATGACTGGAGGAAGACGACACACAACAGCTGTTGGACGAGGCCAAAATCACTCGCATTGGATTTATAGCTAAAAAGATATTAACGTTTTAACTTAGGGGCATAATTGTAACAAAAATACAAAGTTTTATTACAAACTTCCTTATAGGGACTGAAATGTAAATATAGAAAACTATTAGGATATGTATGTAAATTCCACTTGGCGGGGACTTATCTGTAAATTACAAGAAATGGAGGGGTGCACCTGTAAAATTTACCCAAGCACATGCATGTTGTACGTGACTCATCGAGGCTCGATTGTGTAGGCTTAGATCACATGTCATCTTTTGAAGGTTAGCGGCAGGCTCGAAAGCTCCGAGACTCCAGTCTGAAGTGGAGGCTCGAATATGCAACATGGCTCTCTATTGATCGTTGGATCTCGCCCAATCCGGAAGATCCAACGGATATTGTGTTTTCTCCCCGCTGCAGCTCCTCTGCAATAGGTGGTGTGAGAGCTTGTGCTTTGATGATGCACTCTCCTCCTCCAATCTCATCCAGCCTGTCTGAAGGTCGCAGAACCTTCGTGAAAGCTCAGCGGAAGAGATGGTGCTCAAACGATCCTATGACACGGGCTGAAGGATGATTCCATGAAAGCTCGTCGAAGATGGAGACTTGGAAGTGTGCTTCGATGAACATCTGGTCAATGAAAACCTGCAGGGGTTAATTGCAAAGCCAAGGAGTAGATATATCTTGATGGATGCTCGTGAGGCAAATTGAGGGTTATTCTGAGGTGATAGATCAAACCCTAGCATGGGTTCTTCTTTATGAAGAAGAAGAACCTGGATCAAGGTGTACACAGTTATGGAGAAATGACAAGTTATCACATGATATTACACATGACTGAGGTATTAGCGGTGAAGGTTTTCGAACCTTTAGATCATAACTTAGATATGGGGCTCGGATGGAATAAATTGGTGAAAGCAGATGAAAACTAAGATCGGGTAACTTAAATGGAAAAATGAAGTTTGAAGATGATGGTGAATTTGTGACAATGCAAAGCTCAAAAAGCCTTGTCGAATTCACTTAACAATCTTGTTAAGGGATTGAAGCTCGAGCAAGTGCTTGGAGCACTACAGCTTG
Source organism: Ottelia alismoides (assembly GCA_037367405.1). NCBI lineage: Eukaryota > Viridiplantae > Streptophyta > Magnoliopsida > Alismatales > Hydrocharitaceae > Ottelia > Ottelia alismoides. The sequence continues at coordinate 244,826 of JAZKJV010006047.1, read as the reverse complement.
ATGATCACACCAAGGATCTCGTCAGAGTTGACCTCCTGTCGTCTCTCAACCTCAGTACCTCTCTCTATCATCGAAGGATTGGGATGACTCAAGGAGGGCTCTCGCAAGAGGCGGGATAGCGGTTACTGGCAACAGAGTTGCCATATATGAAGGCGGAGGTGCTGGAGGTTGCGAACTCAGGTGGTGGTTTCAACCCCACCTCTGGTTAGGGGAGTTAGGGGTAAGATGAAGTCGGAGGTTAGCATGAAAGGGGAAAGTTAGGGGAAGACAATGGAGTTAGCAGTTTGTAGGAGGGAAAGATTAAAAAGTTGGGAAAAACTTAAGAAGTTGAGAGGTATAAAACAAGGAGGACAATGACTGGAGGAAGACGACACACAGCAGCCGTTGGATCATGCAATCCAACGACTGCCAAAGAGTTGCTAGGGGAAGGGCTAAATCAGATCAGTTGATATGATCCAACTGTAGGGAATGCGGCACGAGCGTGTGGAGAAGATGAAAGCCAACAAAGAGATCCAACGTTCAAAAAATGAAGCACAATCGTGCGACCAAGATGAGATGATCAAGAATGATCAGACCGCTGACAGAAAACTGCGCATGGTGAGCTAAGGTCAGGCCACAAGGATGGAGGAGGGAACTCCACGTGGCACAATAAGATAAATCTAAAATCAGAAATGCAATAAAAAATGGATAAGAAATAGTTAGGATAAAAATTAGAGAAAATGTCCAACATGAAAGTTGTAGATCTTGATGAGATCTACAATTTTCATGCAGAAATCAAGAAGAGAAAATGTCATCTATATAGAGATAAAATTAAACAAATTATTAAAATAATAATAATATTTTTCTTTTATTTTTTTTCTCATTTTTTTGGAATTTTGAAATATATTTTATGGTAAATAAATTATGTATAATATTATACTATTTTTATTTGATTTTTAATGAGAAAGAAATATATAAAATAATAGCACTATAATAAGTTATATGATATAATATAATTAGGGTTATTTATATACAACACCTAATATAATAATTAGTGTTAATCTTTATTGAATCATTGTTGATTTATTTAAGCAAGAGAGATAATATAGATAATTAATGATGATAAATATGAGATTTAGCAGCCACTTGATGGATCAATCCGTAAACTGCAGGATCATATGTGTAAGTTAAGCAGTCCTAGCCTGAATTTTCAAGCAATGAGGAGGGGATAAGCTTTATAGAAGAGCCACTATCGAGCAGAGTTTACTCAAAACTTGATCAAATATATGGCATCTAATGAGATGTGCTCCCTTGTCTTTCTTCTTATGCGGAAGATCACTGATAGCATTCACAGTGGCTATGATTAAAATGTGTTTTTCTCCTCGACTGCATCTGACTTTGCAACTCTAACTCTTGGAGGTACATGCTTGTTTCAGTCCCTTCTTAACAGTTGTCATGTATTCCATGTCCTTCATCAATGATATTTTTAAACACAAGATTTTCAATGATTTCAACAATGCCATGGTCAAACAATGCATTTTTAAAATTTCTATTTTGTGATATTTTCCATTGTTTTAGGAAAATGAATATTCACATGAGAAAATGCATTGTTCTTAATTACAGAATTATTTATATATGGCTGGCTAAAAGGTAAGTCACTATGAAAATAGAGAAAATGTATCAACATGAGCTTTGACTTCGTGGGACTGTGTTAGAAGTTTTGCTGGTGCTTGCTCCTTCAGGATTGGCGCATCTTGGATTTGGCTTTTTTTTTCTTTTTTGAATTTTTTTTTGTTGATTTTTTAGATTGCCTCCCAATGGTCATGGCGGATGGCTGGTGTTTCTCCTCCATCATCTTATTCCTCACCCGGCTTTGCTGGTGGGCCGACTGATGTAGAAGACGACTCACCAGAAGTTGATTTATTCTTCCCCTTGATGGTGGCTGATGGCTGCAATACTCTATAGCTCTTGAGAGTCACAACATTAGACAACATATAATCTAAAATACCTGGCTCGATTGGATCGGAGGAGACATCACAAACTACACGCTCTTTACACTTAAAATTGATGGGGTTTGCCTCGACTTGCATAGGAATAGGAGTCTTGGTCGCAGTAAGGTCATCAAGCTTTTGGGACATCTCTACTAGGCCTTTGACGAGTTGGGCCAAGCAGTACATGGTTGGATTCACATGAGCTTCTCAGATGATTCGACGTGTTAACCACGCTGAGAGTGATATTATGGAGGCTGGGAAAACTAAGACTTGTGGTAAGGAGGGAGTTGATACTGATGAAATTGAGGAGAAGGGAGGTATTAGTTCTGAGAAGTAGCTCCGTACCGATGATGCGACTGGTATTGGAGGTAGCAGGCTGCTGATAATTCTGATTCTGTCTCCATGTATTCTGATATGGTGGAGACTGGTGTTGCAAAGACATGTGCTGGACAAGCCTTCCACCTAAAGGTTGGTGGTATGGCCTTATAACCGATGACTAGCTGTTGAAGAGGGAAATCTAGGGTTTAAAATTAATGAAATTTTTTGCAGTATCGTTGCAACCCTAAAAATCCATCAACAAAAATTATTGTAGTTTTATTCATAGCTTAAGCTAACAAGCGATAAAAGAATGTAAGCACAAGAACTACGAGTGATATTTACTTACTTGTATTGCGTGCATGATCGAATTCAGGGTGGCTACAAAAATCCCGAGGGTTATTGTCTCAATGAAAAAAATCAATGAAATAAAGGAGGAATTTCTTTGCATATTACTCTTGGTTTTGTATTTTTATTTTTGTATTTTTTTTATGGAATTTAAATGTTATGTATATTTTGTTTTCTGATTTTATATTTTTTATGATTTTTAATTTTACAAAAGATTTTTTAAATTTTAAAACAATGAAATGAATTAAATAAAAAAATTAATAAATAAAACCAACCACTCTTTCTATATTTTCCAAGTATATCAAAAATATACAAAAAATTAAACAAAAAATATTTCTGAGTTTCTGAGCCTTTTTAATGTTTTTGGGATTTTTCCAGGATTTTTAGAATTTCTTAAGCCTTTTAAATAAATCAAAAATAGAAAATAAAGCAAACATAGCTTAAAAATAGATTAAAAATGTAGAACACAAAGCGAATATTTTCGGATTTTTCAAATAAAAAATAAAATTAAAAATAGATTAAAAATGCAGACACATGAAGATAAATTTTTATATTTTCTGGAAAGCCACTTCATAATTTTTTGGAATTTTCTATGAATTTCTTTGATTTTTTAAGTTTTTTAGTGTTTTATGATTTTTTTGATTTTTTTGATTTTTATGAGGAATTAAAATGCGAAAATGATAAAGAAACTAAAAGAAATGGAAATACACAATCTAGATTCTTTCTAGAATTTTTCGTAAAAGTTTTATATTTTTTTATTGATTTTTAAAATCAAATACGGAATTTTTATGATGTTTTAGAATTTTTAAAAATAAGAAAAATGACGAAACAAGAAGATAACATAATTTTTTATGGGATTATTAATGATGTTTTGCTATTTTTTATTTAATTTTAATCATGCAAAATAAATACAGATGCATAGGGACTAGTATGCAAAGAAATAGAGTTTATGGACTAAATATTAACAAATAAATAAATGCGAGGGGTGACAGTGGAAAATATCCAGAAGATTGCATGCGGATGCACGTGATCCTTGTTGGATTGGACCTATATGTAAATAGAGTATTAATAACATAAACATGCAGGGGCCTTTATTACAAATTACCCAAAAAACACGTGCAAAGCATGCTTCGTAGTTCAAATGGGACTATAATGCAAATAAAATAAATGCTAGGGAATAAGTGTGATTGCTCAATTAAAGACAAACAGAGACATGTCCTTACAGGACTTATTTGCGAAATAAGTAATGGCATGGGTGGTAAAAGAGATATTCTTAAAGATTTTTGATTTTATGAAACTAAATGTGCGCAAATGTCGTTGCAACCCAAATAATCCCTCAACATAAAAATACTTTTTATCTAAAGATGAAATAATTACAGAAAATGTAGCAAGAAAATTTTTGCTATTTAATTATCCTGTATAGAAACATGATCGAACTCAAGGAGGCTACAATTCCCGAGGATTATTCTAATAATTGAAAATTTTATTATAAGAGAAAGGAAATTCAAATGCAAACTATCTTGATTTTTGTGAATTTTTTTATCTTTTTATGGTTTTTTAATATTTTATTTTTTATTCTCTGATTTTCAAATTTTTAATGATTTTTAGTTTTGCAAATTTTTTATTTTCAAAAATATATTTTTCAAAACAAATTTATACGTAAAAGAAATGCATTTTTTTGGATTTTTCAAATATGATAAAATGGTCAAAATGCCTAAATAAAATATTTTTTTGATTTGATGTTTTTTTACTAATTTTTTATTTTTTCAAAGATTTTTGGATTTTTTTAAGATTTTCAAAATAAATAAAAATAGGAAATAATGAAAATAGTGAACAGATATGACTACTTTACAATTTAAAAATATAAAATGAAATCAAAATTTTCTACAATATTTTTGCAAAAAAATTAGAAGAAAATATCTACAATGAAGAAGCTAATCTATTTTCAGAATTTTTATGCAATATTTAATTTTTTATGATTTTTCAAATTTCTAACAGGGAAAAAATGTGGAGTTTTTATTTTTTTAATAATAACAAATGACAATAAAATGCAATGAGAAAATTAAACTAAGAAGATATACCAATTTGAAAAATAACATGATTTTTTAAGAATTATTGAACACAAATAACATTTATTCCAAAAATAAAAAGCTTACAAGTACAATCTAGATAAATAGGGACTAGAATGTGAATCTTTACTGTTTTTTACATTAAAATATAATAATAAATAAACGTAGGGAGAAATGTGCAAATTATCATAATGTATGTGTGGTACGCACGTGACTGGCTCTGGCAGGGATGTTTTTGCAGTTTTTCAAACCTCAAGGGTTGTGGATGTAATTTTGCAAACTTCAGGGGTAGTTGTTGTAAATTTACCAAAAACTTAGGTTTTTTCCTTGCATTTTTTCTGTTCCACTCCAAAAGGGAAGGTGGGCACGCCGCCCCTCTTGTCTTCTCACCCAAGATCATGGGCGATGAAGTTGGAGGACGACGGTCGGCTGGGATGATCCGCGGTCGGCGGAGTAGATGGCAGTAGGGGGTATCGGACGTCGGCGGAAGAGCGTAGGGTGCTCCTGCAGGGAGCGGCTACAGGCAGAGGTGTTCTTCGTGCGGATGAGGTGTAGTGGATCTGCGGAGGAGGACTAGTAGGCAGTTGCGTGCTGCTGCTTCAGACGACGATGGTGCAGAGAATCAAGATCTTCCACGAGTGGTGGTCGACGTGCCAAGCTTCAAGCGACAGAGGAGGTGCACGGTTTGGGGGGGCGGAGGTGTTCATGTCCGCGAGCGTAGGCTTGCAGGTGGCGGTTGCGAGCGGAAGGAGGCTCAGGCGAGGGAGGTTGGCAGATCTAGAGGTGCTGGGAGACACACACCTAGGTCGGAGGTGATTCTGATTGATTTGCGCAGGTGGCGCGTGAGGGCGAATGGTGGGCAGTGGCGGTGTGGCGCTAATGGATGCGGAGGAGGAGATTGGAGCTATAGTGCCTCACGTAGAGGATAGATGGCGGCGCGGCCGGCTACGATCTTGGCGGCGGCGAAGGGCCAACTGCGGTGGAGGGCGCGGTGGCGGCAACAGTTCCACCCACTTTATTTATTTATTTTTTATTTATTGTATATTTTTTAAAGAACGACAGATGTCCCTTTTTTGTAATCTTTTTTTTGAAAATCTTGTGTATCTACAATGAAAGAAAAAACAAAGATCGACTCGAGCACGACGGCTCGATCACGAAAATAATAATAATAAATAAATAAAAATAAAAAAATGAATGGTTTTGGGATCCGACAAAATGGATGAATGGATTTGAATCTATGGCCACCATGCATGGCCGGAGTTGAGTGGTTGCGTGAGGTAGAACGTGAATGAGGATAGATCGAGAGTGCGGTGGTGCTTGGTGTCGAATTCTGAATCAATTTCGAGGATGATTAAGAACTGCGATTAATGAAGATTATGAATAAAAAAATGACAACGAAATAAAAAAATGTAAAAATTAAACTACGATTAACCAAGATGAAAAATGACAAATTAAAATATGGATCTCACAGTGGGAGCGAATGAACGCCGTGATGGCCTCGACGAGGATCGACTTGCTGTCACCGGACGGCTCGGAAGTTGGGCACCTCTCTACGACAAGAATTCTTTTAGAGATTAGGCTCCTCTCACCGAAGATTGATCAAGTGAGAATGAGGGAGGAGGAACCAAATAAATAGAAAAAAAACAAATTTGAATTTCAAAATTTGAATGGAGAGGAAAATAAGGAAGGGAGTTAGTGGTAGAATTTAATTGATTAATTAATTAAATTAAATAAATTAAAAACGAAATTCAGAATTAAATAAATAAATAAAAATAATTAAAATGAAAACAAATTAGACAACTTAATGGTGGCTATTTAAGGCATATATTCAAATTATATACAAAAGGCATGTTTTCAAATCAATTTAAATAAATTAAATTAAAATTTTGAAATTAGATTAATTTAATTAATTAATGTTAGATATTATTTTTGGTGGCTTTTATATAAGGTGGTTAATTGCATATTATACATAAAGTGCATTATACGCATGTACAAATAAGAAAATAAATTTTAAAAAAATTAAAAAAATATTTACTTTAAATTACTGTGAACAATATTTACAATTATTGAAAATATAATATGTACAAAATAAAAAATAATAAATACAATAAATAAATGGTCAAATTGTAAAAACAGAAATCGACTTTCAAACCATAACTGCAAAAATTATGAAACCAGGTACTATTTTAAACATAATTTAATTTAGAATACAATGGAAGTGAGTTTGATTCAGTTTGAGTTCATATGGAGCTGGAATTGGTCTTTCAATTATCGCTTTATAACTTTTTCCAAGTGTGGTTGCTTTTATTCTAAACATGATTTTATATTACAAATATTTTTATTATTTAAGGAACATTTTTATTTACAACTTTTCTTAAGAAAAACATTTAATTTGAGGTCAATTTATATACAAATAAAATAGTGTAAGTTTTGTACAAGTATACACAGAATAAATGAAAAGTATTTACAAATCATTTTTTTAGATTTATTGATTAAAGACCTTATCTTCTCCTACTTTATTCCTTGTTAATCAAGTCAAGTCTTGACCTTCTCTCGGGGTTCAGGTCAGCCTGTATCTATTACATATATACTGTCTTTTTATTTTCTTTATTTTCCTTTATTTATTTATTTATTTTAGGTTAAAATAATAATATATATACAATATTTTTACACAAATGTAGGTTAGTAAGAATATGGATTTAGTATTATATGTAGGTATTTTATAAGGGATTTTAAGCTAAAATAAATGAATAAAGACGACGAAATGCATTTCATCATCCCCCTTTGCTTTACCCTTATTAGTCCCTTAGCAAACACTTATTTGAAAGAAAAAGTGAATAAAAGAAAAGGAAAGGAAAATAAAGAAATTGGGACAAATTGAGTATTAAACTTATCTTCATAAAGTTGTAGTATGGAGCTCTGTCAGACCTTTGGATTATTAGTGTGGCAGTACCTTACTGGGAAATGGATTTAAAACCTAACAACCTTCAAGTACCATAAGACTCCTATTCAGGTCTCCTCAACAGGTTAGAACAAGTCTACATACACAAATTCTTATATGAATCTTTACTTGTACGGTGTAAGTGAAATATAGCTCCCCATCTCAAAAGTAGCAAAGAAACAACCTCTCTCAATAAGGTAACTCTAGTCCCTCGGTCTAGCAACTCTTTCCTCGAGGAGCGGGGATTTTCCCTTTTAAGTTCAAGTACAACCAACCCAAGAAGAGGAGATGGAGAAAAGAATGGACAGTAACCAGTGTAGCTACCTATCCTTGGATGCATGACCAGTGTAGTCAAGTCATCCAGCTGCAAGCTTACAAAAATTTGACTTTGAGGCTCTTATATTTTTATACTTGTATAAACACTCCAGCGTGCATTTTACTTATTAATTAGGCTTGTCCACTTTTGGAGATTCTGCATTTTTTTTCATTTCTCTTTTTTTTTGAAAATATATACAAGGTACAACATGTACATAAGGAGTTTTTCTTCTTGAGCTAGTAGACTATCCCTTATTTGAAGCATTATTGCAATCCCACAGCATCCTATCTTTAGACCTCAATGCCACTAGATCAGGTTGAGATGCATTATCCTCCCTAGAGGAAGACGGATATTCCCACTAGTTGTTACATACCCATGTGCTACCCTAAGCCAAAAGATTTTGTCTCCTCACTACCTCCTCCATGAAGAGCTACGTGTAGAGTGCTTGTCCAAGATAAGCCACGGTCTTAAAGAATCATGCGTGTGTTGTTAAATATTCTACTTAGACTACTCAAGATGACATGTGAACATAGTCTTATGGACTCAAAGAATTAAGTCGCTAAGACCTGAAAAGTATTAATTCCTTTTCTTTATAAAGTTCCTTTAAAAGTAAGTGGATTAAGGTCCAACTAAGCTCCATTCTTCAATTTTATTATAGACATAGTTTAAATGTCAATATTATCCTAAAAAATGTACATGCAAATGCAAGAAAATATGTACAATGCAAAGAAAGAGAGCAAAAATTTTTTGTGAAACAATTTTCTAATTTTGAACATTTTATAGATTTTTTTTGAAAAAAATGATGCACATGTAAACATATTTTTTTGAATTTTAATTATGCATTTTTTTTATAGAATTTTGATTTTGTACTTTTTAGGGATCTTTTAAGGGATGGTAGAGTTAGTAGAAAAGATACACATATTTACACGGGAGTGAATCAATTATTTAAAAGAATTAGGTGAAAGGATTTACAACTTGAGTGTTTGTAATTTATACAAGTATATATATACATTTGGCAAAGAATTTTATGGTTGATGCATATATTCCTCAAAATTATTCGAAAATAATTTCACAAATAATTTTGAAAACTATAGTCCAAAATAATTTTTTCAAACAATTTCACAAACAATTGCAAACATTTGAAAACTATTTTGTAAACATTTTTTAAACAGCATATATAGATTTTTTCAAAATAATTTTCAACCATTTTCAAAACATTTGCAAATAGTTTTACAAAATAATTTTATTTCACACAAAAAAAGAAAATTTTTACAAACCAAAACACTTTTACAAAGGTTGAAAACATTTCTCAAAATATTTTTCAAACAGTTTTCAAAAGATTCTTCAAATAGATATTCAAACTACTTTCAAAATATTTTTAAATATATTTTAACCTGACTTATTAATCAGTACATACAAAAACAAATTTGAGGAAATATCTACATTTTTTTATTAGTTGATTTTACTTAATTACGCATATTTATACAATATTTTAGCAATATTAAAAATACAAAAGTATGAGTTATGGCTAAAGCCATACTTAGCTCGAATTTTGTCCTCGTAGTGATTAGAGATCAGCAAAGGAAGACATAACTCGTGCTAAGTATAGAAAAGTGAAAAGTCTCATATGTTACAATGACTCAGAGAATACGAAATGAATAGAAGTCGGTAATCCCGCATGTACTTAGGATCAAATAATCCTAAGTATAGAAGACTGTACAAATGGGGAGAACCCAGGAGGAGAATGCATGGAGTCAACGGCTCGTCTTGACCCCCTATACTTAGGGTAGAATAGACCTAAGTATAGAATATCAACAAGTGGGGGGGGAGAATCGAGAGATCAGAAGAATAGAAACACAAAAGAGATGATATGAACAACACAAATCATTCACCCCCCTATACTTAAGATAAAACACATCATAAGTATATCATATATACACACGAAAGTGGTGAATGATAACACGGAAGAAGAAAGAATGAAATGAAAGGATATATAAGAAGATGGATGTACAAAGGATCAAGAAGGTAGAAAGCGAACCTTCTTGCGGGACCGCTGAGGCATGGATCTGACAAGGTGTAGGTCGATATCGGGGTCATCAGATGACGCAAACTGATCAGGATTGATCTGGTGAAGATCCTCAACAATCCCAAGGTGAGAAGGTATGGATGGATCAGTGGAAGAAGTGTGGTCAGGTTCGATCTGTGAAGTCTCACAGATATCAAAGTGAAAAGGCTCGAACTCATCATCAGAAGAAGTAAGGTCAAGTCCAGCCTGGCGAGTCTCAACTAGATCATCATCCTCATCAAAAGGCCCGAATTCTTTTATAAAAGCAATCGAATCAAATTCGGTCTTATCAGTCTCATCTAAATCAAGGTGAATAGGAACTGACTCTTTAGTGAAAGTAGTCAAATCATGTCCGTCATGTCTAGTCTCAGAGTCTGCCTTCCACTCTAGTGTGTCTATTGTGTAAATCCTGCAGATGTCAATGCATGGCCACATACCAGAAGGGGGAACTCTAAGGTCTATGCTTTCCGAGTTTTCCTCCTTGAAGAGGAATTCTTGGGTCTCAGGATCATCCAACATACAGCAAAAATCTCTGATAGTATCATCAAGGTCAAAGTCCTTAAGGTTGGCAAACACGGGCACACTCTCATGGGATGCAGGTCTCTGGTCAGTAATGGGTGTAGTGATCAACACATCGCTCCCTACATCAGATTGGAAGTGAATCTCTCCTGATCCATAATCAATAATGGCTCTCACAGAGGCGAGGAAAGGTCGTCGCAGGATGATTGGAGGGTGCTCCACAAGGGTGGAGGTCTCTACGGGCAATACGACAAAATCAAATTGAACTATCATCCTAGTTTTCCTGAGAGGCCTGAGATGAAGAGATTGTACCATAGAGAAGGGTATTATATTGATTTAATCACCGCCACCAAGGAGAGTGTTGTCACAAGAATAGAATACCCTTCGGCCTCTTGATAGATCCATCTACAAATTGAACTATCATCCTAGTTTTCCTGAGAGGCCTGAGATGAAGAGATTGTACCATAGAGAAGGGTATTATATTGATTTAATCACCGCCACCAAGGAGAGTGTTGTCACAAGAATAGTCAGAGATGGAGCAACTCACAAGAGGCGTGGCAGTGTTCCCTTTCTTAGAATATGGATGGTGAGAGACAGCGTGGGCAGTGGTCAGGGTCAAGATGTGACGCCCAGATCTGCTCCTCTACTTTCTCTTCTTGTGTTGAGGAGCAGATAAATGGGTCATGGCCCGGTGAAGTGAGACTTTAATGATCTCATGAATGGTGTCCACCACTTCAGGTTTAGTCAACATTTTTAGAATTTTTGGAGCTCCTCCATACATGGGAGGAGATCGGAATCAACATATACACGAGGATTGCCAAGAGCAGTCTGTACAGTGGCATCCTCGGGGTCAAAGGTGGGACATGTGGTGAATGACTATATGGGAAAATGATCTGGCATGGGTGCCCTCTCCTCAAAAAATGAATCATTAATGTGTCTTCCAAATTCTTTTTGGATTTTTGAATTTTTCTCATTTTTTGTTTTTTAGCAGATTGCAAGCTCTCATGAATATCTTCAAGTGAATCCATATCCTCAAATAGTGGAGCAGCATTCTGGCTCTTATTCAAATTAGTAAGATCTCCAATCTTTTGATTCATTTGCTTCATTAATCGGGTCATGTACTCAAGTGCGGTGTCCATGAGAGGTGACTCCAACAAATTAGTCTTGGGTGGATGTAATGGTGGAAAATGTGAAGGTGGAGGTGGGTAAACATCCGAGGTCTGATACCGTGGCTGAGGTGGATATGTACAAAAGTTAGGAGCAAAATCCTCCTGGAAAAATGGAGGTGAACTAGCTGGAGAGTACGAGGGATCCGTGAAGGTTGGATAAAAATTAATCCAGCCGGTCATCTCCTAAACAAGAGAAAATGATCGGAAGAGCACGACGATCAAGTCAAAAGATGTGAAGAAAAAGGTGCAAATGCATAGAAGGATCTAGTATGCACACAAGCAATCACAAACAATATACACAAAGAAAAACACACCCCTTAATTCACCTACTCAATTCGGTGAAGATCGTGAAAGCTCGGTCTCTTAATCTTGTCTGTTTTAGAATTAGGCGAGAATCACAAAAATTGTACAAACACTTAGGTTGGCTTATGGGATTTGGGCACTAACCTTAGTGTGTACGTGAGCAATTTAAAACGAATACAATGAGGGGATTACTAACCCCAAGATAAATGTTTTTTATTTGGATATATTTTAGGGTCAAGTAATTTTAGCAGTCCCAATTTTAGGCAGTTGTCACTTGGTTTGAATATTTTCAATAAATCGCCTATCGGGTGTCCAATTTTCTTTTTAACTTATGTGAGTAAAAACAAGGAAGGGATCGGAAATGCCAATGCACGATTAAATACAATGATGCATGTAGGGGTTAAAGATGTGTACCTTGTCGCCAACACTCTACATGCAAAATGATTTGTGCAGAATTTAAATACAAAAAAACTAACTTATATGATGCAAGTGAACTGTCCTAACAATAGCTTCTATTAATTTGCAAGAACTAGTTAAATTTGACTAAGTCCAATTACGCTCTATTCTATAAGTACATAAATTCTTGTTTAGGGTTTTTGAACCTAATTAATTACCTGGCTCAAGCAATTAATTCAAGCAATCAATAGATAGCTCATGAAATCCACATGAAACAAATAAAAATAAAGCGATGAAAAACAAAACCAGTGAGGTCCCCCAAGTGCACCGGCACTTAGCAAAACAGACCCTGCAAATAAGGTATATAGTGTCCTTTTACAAGAGGTTTGAATGAAGAAAATGCTAGTATAAATGAAAAAAACTATCTTTGCTCCATTTGATGGTCTCTCTCAATTTTTCTCCTCCTCCTGCACTCTCATGCGATTTCGATGAAGAATCAAGCCGCCTCCGCTTCTCTTGGGTGTATCGGCTCTCCTAAGAAAGTCATCCTCGCTCGTCGGACCCCAGGGTAAGTGTGTGACGCACGTGACTTGAATGTTGGCAGAGGGCTGATTTACAAAATTTGAAAAATCCAGAGGGCTTTATTGTAATTTACCCAAAAACATTTAGAGCTTTCCTCGTTCCTTTATTTCCAAGCAAGGCAAAGGGAGGTAGGTGACTATGGAAGGTGGATCGCGGTTTGCGCAGCCAGGCGGATGCGGTGGAGATCGTGGAATTGCGCGGAGATCTGCGCAGGTTGATGGCGCCTGCAGTGACGGTCGATGGAGGGGGCTGGGCGACACACGCCCAGGTCGGCGAAGCTTGTGGTGGTGGAGTGCGATCGTCGGGACCCACACGGAGGGTCACGAGAGGTACATGTGCAGGTCACGCGGGACCCGCACGAAGGTGGGGTCTTGCAGGCCGGCGGTCTTCAGGCGAAGGCCGGGCACGACTATTGGTCCAAGCGAAGAGCGGCGGCTGCAGGAAGGGAAGACACACGCCCCCCTGTGATGACTTCGCCCGTACAGAGGAGCTAAGCGGAGATGCGATCGGTGTGCTCCAGTTTGTGGACTGGCTACGGTTGATGCTAGGGGACATGATTGGCGGTGGCGCTGGGCGATGCGGGGAAGCTCGCGGTCGGCAGAGGTGCTAAGGGTAGAGGTGCTCTTAGGCGGTGGAGCTCATTGGTGGTCGCCGTGGTCGGCCGGGGGTCTGTGGTCTGGAAGATGATGTGCGGGTCGCAGGGCGGTTGGAGCGCAAGGGATGCGGTGGCATGGATGCTCACCCACGGCGGAGTTGGGTGGCGGTGGTGCTGCCGTCAGAATTTTTATTTTTTATAATTCTTTCAACAACAACTATATTTTTTTCAATCTTTTTATTTTTTTTGAAATTCTTGTACCTGCAAACAAGATAAAGATAGACCAACTCGAGCACGACGGCTCTGTTTAAAAATAAATCAAACAGGATTGGTGAGCGAGGAGGTTCCGACGGTTGTGATGGCAGGGAACCAGCTCTTTGGCCACCGTACGCGACCGAAGGTGATAGATCGCGTGAGATAGAATGTTAACGTGTGTTGATCGAGAGGTGAAGGTGGAAAATTGGATCGGACAGAGCGATTAGAACAATTAGCTACAATTAAACCCTATAATCTAACATTGAAAAATGAAATGAAATTAAACGACAAATTACAACTAAAATTAATCTAAATGAAAGACGAAAGACGGATTGGATCTCACCGTGGGAGAGGATGAACGATGTGATGGCCTCGACGAGGATCGACTCGCTGTCATCAGACGGGTCAGAAGCTGGGCACCTCTCTACGACAAGAATCCTCTCATCAAAGATTGATCAAGTGAGAATGAGGGAGGAGGAACCAACTAAATTGAAAAAAATGAATTTGAATTTCAAATTTTGAATGGAGAGGAAAATAAGGAAGGGAGTTAGTGGTGGAAATAAATAAATAAATAAATAAAATTAAAAATGAATTCAGAATTAAATAAATTAGTAAAAGTAATTAAAATGAAAAATTAATTAGAAAACTTACTGATGGCTAATTAAGGCATATATTCAAATTATATACAAAGGGCATGTTTTCAAATTAATTTAAATAAATTAAATTAAATTTTCGAAATTCGATGAATCTAATCAATTAATGTTAAATATTTTTTTGCGGTGGTTTTCTTATATAAGGTGGTTAATTACATATATATCATATATACGTAAAGTACATTATACACATGTACAAATAAGGAAATAAATTTAAAAAAAATTAAAAAAATATTTACTTTAGATTACTATGAACAATATGTAAATATGACAAATATAATATGTACAAAAATAAAAAAAAGAATAAATACAATAAATAAATCGTCAAATTGTAAAAAACCATCCCAAAAATCAACTTTCAAACCGTAACTCCAAAAATTATGAAATCATGGCCATTTTAAAGATAATTTAATTTAGAATACAATGGAAGTGAGTTTGATTTGGTTTGAGTTCATATGGAGCCAGAATTAGTCTTTTAATTATCGCTTTACAGTTTTTCCAAGTGTGGTTGATTTTATTCTAAACATGATTTTATTTTACAAATATTTCTATTATTTGAGGAACATTTTTATTTACAACTTTCGTTAAGAAAAATATTTAATTTGAGGACATTTATATACAAATAAAATAGTGTAAGTTTTGTATAAGTATACCAAGAATAAATGAAAAGTATTTACAAAACATTTTTTGGGATTTTCTGATTAAAGATCCTATCTCCCCCTACTTTATTCCTGGTCGATCAGGTCAAGTCTTGACCTTCTCTCAGGGCTCGGGTCAGCCTGTATCTATTACATATATATAGTCTTTTAAATTTCTTTTATTTTTCCTTTATTTATTTATTTATTTTAGGTTAAAATAATAATATAAGTACAATATTTATACACAAATGTTGGTTAGTAAGAATGTGGATTTATTATTATATACAAGTATTTTATAAGGGATTTTAAGATAAAATAAATGAATAAAGATGACGAAATGCATATTCATCAAGGGGTATGGGCGCAAAAGTCCCTTTTATATACATGGCAAGATAGACGACTAGATTGTGTTGAATTACAGATCAAACAGTTGACGACGAATAGTGCTTGAGCGACGCGGATCTGCTCTAGATGGATGGATTAATGGCGGAGTTTTATGGCTTTTTGAATGGCAGTGATGAAATCTGAAATGAGGGCTCTTGATCATACAGTGTTGAAGCTCGAAGGAAGAATAAGGAAGAATGGGTTGATGCCCCTGCTTTGATTAACAGAATATCCTCTGATCTCCACCCAAACCCGCACCTGAAGGCTCTGAATCACTCATGGGGCTCTCCTCTAGCAATCAAATAGAACAATGGAGCTCGAAGAACACCAAAGATCTAGAGGTCAGGATATGTTCAGCTCCAGGTGGACCTCTGGGTACTGTTTCTCGCTCCCAATTGCATTCCCAAGACTTGCAAAGCAATCTACACTTGGAGGCTATGCTTTGACGGGTTTATTGATGCATAAATGAGGGGAAATGGTGAGATAGTGGGGGCTCTGACGATGGTGGTCGGAGTAGGAGCCGATCTCTTGATCTAAGGTGATCTGGAGGTGAATATGTGTGATAGGAAATGGAGAAGGTCAAGGAGAGTGTGACGGCAAGGTTGGAGGTTGATAAAGGTGATCGGAACCCCTCTAATCTTACGGATTAGAGATTGAAGATGACGGTATGATCTGACTAACTGACGGATTAAAACACAACAGTACAGAAATAAAAACGAAGAAATGGAACATACAGCTACCTAGGGAGTTAAATGAAGATCAAGCCCCTCGATCTGTTGTGACGGCGGAGAGGTGAAACGAGGCGACATAGAATTCTGGCCATGTACCGGATCACGATCTTCAAGGATTCCCCACGCTCCTAATTAATGGGGATGAAGAGCTGTCACCTTTTCACCTCTCCTATGATCAATCCTGGGCGAAAAATCAAGGAAAATTGGATCAAATTGGCGATGGGGGCGACTGGAGGATATCAATAGGAGTGGCTTTGGCATGATTTGGAATTCGAATGGACTCGAGGCATGATCGACGGAGCGAATGAACGAGCGATGGAGATAGCTAATTGAGTTAAAAGTTAGGAGAAAAAATCAGGACCAGTTAGTGAATGGAGGCTTATGAGAAATTAGGAGAAGAGCGAGCGGGACACGAGATGTGTGGGTGAAGAGCGTGGTATATGGAGTTGACATTGGTCAACAGACACGGGCCGACTAATGGGAGCATGTGGAGAATGAGACAGAATACGGAAAACCATATAAATATATTAAAATCTTAAATAAATTAGTTTAAAAATTGAAACTGATTTTAAATAATTAAATATTGTAAATGAATAGTGTTAAGGATTAAATATAGTTAATTTAGGTAATTTTAAATTATTTAAATAAGGTATATACATGTGTGAAAAGAAATAAAATGTATTATTCATAGGTATGTGTACCTATATACAAAGCTTTGATTTTTACTTAATTAGTTATACAAGTATATAAATAATTAAATAATTTATTAATTTACAATATTTTAAAAGGGTTTTAAAGGTATTTTTATTAGATTTTTTAGGAATTAATTTATTAGGTCAAATAAATAGGTATATGTACAGTATATATAGTGATACCTATATAATATTTACATGATTTTATTTTTTAAATTTTTGATTCTGTGATTTTTATTTGTATTTTATATAAGTCGAATACAATATTTACAATTAAGTAGAAATATGATATACAAAAATATGTACAATAAAATAAATAAATAATGTACATAGCTTACATAGGTATTATATACAATAGTGCCCCAAATAACCACATTTCACACCGTAACACTGATTTTTATGAAACTACTTCCATTTTAAAGATTATTTCATTTGGTGTACAATGAAAGTGAGTTTGATGAATTTTGAGTTTTGGTGGAGAAGATGTTGATCTTACAATTTGAGCTTTGTGTCTTTTTTTTATAGTGTTGTAATTTACACAATATATACTGATTTTGTTGCAATTACTTTTGTCATTTACAAAAGATTTTTATGCACAATTTTCAAGAAGAAATCAGTTTTATTTAAATTGAATTTGGTTATGAATAAATCAACGAAAAGAATGTGTATTATATACATTAATATACAAGCAATGCATATACACAGGTGGTGATTGATTTTTGAATTTTCTTGTATTTAGGCCTTATCTCCTCCTACTTTATTCGTTGTCGATCATGTCAAGTCTCGACCTACTCTCGGGGTCAGAGTCAGCATGTATCTATTACATATATAAATTCTTTATATTCTTTATTTTCCCTTTATTTATTTATTTATTTATTTATTTTAGCTTAAAATAGTGATAAATATGCAATATTTACACAAGAATGTTGGTCAGTAAAAGAATATATTTATTGGTATTTACATGTATTTTATAAGGGATTTTGAGCTAAAATAAATGAATAAAGATGATGAAATGCGGATTGATCATCCCCCTTATGATTTACCTTTGTTAGTCCCTTAGCAAACACTTATTTGAAGAATAAGTGACTAAAATAAAAAGAAAAATAATAAAGGAAAAACCAAGAACTTAGAACAATATTGAGTATTAAACTTATCTTCATAAATCAAAGTATGGAGCTCGATCAAACTTTTGAATTATTAGTTTGGGCGAAACCGTAGTTGGAAAAGGACTTGACACTCAACAACCTCTAGAAACCACACAACTCTTGCTCAAGTCTCCTTAATAGCCAGGTCAGAATAAATCAACTCATACGCAAACCCTTATAACTATGAATCTTTCTTATTCATTGTAACTGATGTGTAGCTCTCCTCAGCAGAAGCGGTAAAAGTCAGTCTTCTCCAACATGGTGTCCCTAATTCCCCGGTTCAATAACTCTTTCCTCGAGAAGCGGGGTATTCCCTTCTATGTTCAAGTGCAACCAGCTCAAGAAGAGGAGGTGCAGAGAAGAATGAACGGTAGCCAGTGTAGCTACCTATCCTAGGATGCTTGGCCAGTGTACCAAGTCATCCAGCTGCAGGCTCATAAATATCTTACTTTGGAGCTCAAGATTGCTTATTGGCTATACAAATATACACACTCCGGCATACATTTTATTTTCAATCAGGCATGTCCACTTTTTTGAAGTTTTTGATTTTTGCATTTTTTTTGAATATATACAAGGATGCAGCATGTACATGAGGAGTTTTCCTCTTGATCCAGTAGACTATCCCTCTTTTGAAGCTTCATTGCAACCCAGAGCATTCTGTCGTTAGACCTCGTTGCTACTAGACCGGGTTGGGGTACAATGGCCATAAATGTGTGACTTTCGATGTTTCCATTGGCTTGTGTCTCATGCCGGCAAATCCAACCCTCTACCACTTCAACTGAGGCGAGCAAAGTGTAAGTGCATGTGTGCAAGATAGGTCATTATAAACAAGAATCATGCGTGTGCTCCGAAGTATTCTACTTAGGCAGTCAAGACGACATTGAACTAAGTCTTGTGATTCCCAAAGAATTAAGTCTATAGACCTGAAGAATCTCAATTCCGTTTCTTATAAGGTTCCTATGAAATTAAGTAGATTAAAGTCCAACCAAGCTCCATTCTTCGACTTAATTCCAGACTAGTTTAAGTGCCAATACCATTCTGAAAAATGCACATGTAAATGCAAGAAATATATACAAAACATTTCTTAAGAAAGAAAAGGGTTAGTAAATTGAATGTATTGACAAGAAATATACTATACAAGTATACACACAAAGATTATACAATTTTATACAAGATTCTACAAGAGGATTTTATGCACAAGTTATACAAGTTTTATAAAAGAATTTTATTTACATGAGGATAATTTATTAAGGTTTTTATACAAACGTGGATTTCACAAATTTATATACATCTAATAATTTATATCCCACGTAACTAAATGATTTTAAAAAAAAATAACAAACTTTTTTACAAACATTTTTCAAAAGATTTTTCAAACATTTTTCAAAATATTTTACAAAGATTTGTCAAAAAGATTACAAATATTTTTGCAAACTATTTTACAATTTTTTTACAAATCATTTTAAAAACATGTTTTTGCAAATATTTCGCTTTCAAAAATTTTACAAACATTTTGTACATTATACATAGTTTTGATACAGAAAATAATTTACAAATATTTTACATACAAACCATTATTACAAACAATTATGTAAAGATTTGTAAAAAAATAGTTCTAAAAAAATACAAACATTTTTAGAGTTTTACAAATAATTTTTACAAACGTTTTTCTACAAAATATTTTACAAACAATTTTTGCAAAAAAAAATACAAAAGATTTTTGCAAATCATTTTACAAATCATTTTTCAAAACATTTTTTAATAGCCACATTATTAATAAAAGTACGAGTTATGGCTAAAGTACATATACAATATATACGGCATCCCACTATACTTAGCTCAAACTATGTCCTCATAGTGACTAAAGAGCTATAAAGGAAGACATAACTTGTGCTAAGTATAGAAAAGTGAAAAGAATCCTACACAACAACGACTCAAAAAATAGATGAAAAGAATAGAAGTCAGTGATCCCCCCTATATTTAGGATCAAGTAATTCTAAAAATAAAAGATTGTACAAATGGGGAAAATGAGGTAAAGAATGAACAAACTTAACGACTTGACTCATCCTCCCCTATACTTAGGGTAAAATATCCTTATGTGATGGCCTACCCTCTTCAAGGATTCTGATTAATTCGTGAAGAGGTGTACTGATTGTTAGAGGATGGGCACTTGTGGACAGTGTGACATGATGCCGATGCAGCCCATTCACTTCTATGAGGTTTTTGATGCATGGGACATTGATTTCATGGGTCCATTCCCTAAGAGAGGGGTTCGAGTACATTCTGTTGGTTGTTGATTATGCGAGTCGTTGGGTTGAGGCCATTCCCGCCCGAACTGCAGCTGCTAAGACTGTTTGTAAATTTTTTAGGAAGAATATCATTTCACAATTCAGGATGCCTAGAGTGTTGATATCTGACGGGGTCTTACTTTATCAACGACAAGGTAAAGGCACTTGCTAACGAGTTCAACATAGACCATCGAGTTACCACTCCATATCATTCTCAGACCAATGGTCTTACCGAAGTATTGAACAGGGAGATCAAGACGATAATGCAGAAGGTAGTCCGCCCAGACCGAAAGGATTGGTCACAACTTTTGGACTCGATCTTTTGTGCATATAGGACTTCCTTCAAGACACCTTTGGGTACATCTCCCTTTCGTCTCATTTATGGCAAGTCATGCCATTTACCTGTTGAGATTAATCATAAGTCATTATGGGTTGTTACTGATATATTATTGGATCCAGAGAGTTTAGGAGATCAAGGGAAGGCAGAATTGGCAGCCCTGGATGAGCTTAGAGACACAACCTTTTCAAACAACCTACAATATAAGGAGCGAGTGAAGATATGGCATGATTCGCATATCAGCCATAAGTAGTTTGAGTCAGATCAGAGAGTATGGTTGTTTGATGCCAACCTTAGATTATTTCTATGGAAATTGCAGAGTAAGCAGAAAGGACCATACCTAGTCCGAAAGGAGCATGACAATGGTAGTATCGATATATATGAAATGTCACCTGAGTCCACCTTTTGTGTTAACGGTCAGCACCTCAATCCATATCAAGATCATGATCTACTGATGTCGCAAGGTGCATCGGAATTTAAAAAATTTAAAACACATGATGAAACCACATGATCACAAGAACGTTTCTTGGATCGTTTCATCAAATCACAAAGTATTAGAAATAACTCTCGAAGCGTGGTTGCGATCACGAGATCTCTAAAGCAAGAGATCCTCTTGTCTCAAGTCTGATCCATGAAGACAGTACTTGCGAGCGCGATGATGAGATGCGTGACTCCCGGAATCCTCGATGAAGATCTAAGCCTTGAATCCCCTGATTTCGTCCAACGAAATCCGTCATCTTCCTCTATATCAAGCAGCCCCAAAGAAGATGGAGATCCTCGAGTAGTCGAAGATGAAGGCGAGAACTTCTCTTCTTTCTCAACACAAAGGTGGTCGGCCACCTTAGAGAGAGGGAGAGAGAGGATGAGAATCAGAGAGAGAGAGAGAGTAGAGTAGGCGTCTACTTGATGTAGTTTCAAGGGATAGGGTTGCCTTCCTTATATATTAGTTTGGGATCCAATGGATCTCAATCCATGGCTCACATGAATCCAACTGCTATGGTAATTCATGTGCCAATCAACGGCTATGATTATTGTTAGTTAAAAACCAACATTAATTTATATTAAATTAAATATATGGTGAATTATTATCAACACAATTTAATTAACATAAATTAATTATTAAGAGATAACATGATAACAAAAAAGGAGAGGCAACAAACCACCCTAAAATATAGGGGGTGTCACCTATGACTAAGTCATAGGTGACGCCACCTTTATTTTGGTGGTGTTTTTGTCTCCATTTATTTTATTTTGTTATTTCTTAATAAATTGCAATAACTTTTATAGCAATAATATCCACCAAATTAATTCCAAATTAATTTGCGAATAATTCAATCATGCCATTGAAAAATATGTGAATCATATTCACATCCCAAACTAATTTGAATTACATTTCCAATTAATTAATTAATGTGAATCCAATCCACATTAATAATTAACAAATGCTATTTACAATATTTCTCTCTCTCTCTCTGATATATTATAAATCCCATTTATAATATATACAGATATTCTGGATAGCACTATCCATGATCTGCTTATTCTTGATTATTAAATCCCATTTAATTATCTTGGATAATCATTCTCACAATATAAATCTTATTCATATTATACTTGATAATTAAATCTCATTTAATTATCTTGGACAATCATTATCACAATATGAATCTTATTCATATTATACTTGATAATTAGATCTCATTTAATCATCAAGACCTTCTTGCTTGGATACTAAATTCATCATAGGAATTATTCTTGAACTCCTTAAAGAATAATGTGATTTCTCTGCAGATACTTGGAGATAAGGACAGGGCGATTGTATTGAACCACGTATAGTGACTTGGATGTTTAGATCTCATCTCAAATCCAGATCTAATGGACCTCCCACAGATGCTTGATTAAATCAAGTCCGTATAGTTAATCTTCTTATTGCATCTGAATCACATTCAGATCAATGTCCAACACTTGGACTAAGATCAAGTTACTTCTCCACTGAGAGGAGTCACTAAAATCCAGACATGTTTCATCACGCCCTCGGACTGGAAGCGTTATGGTTATACAATCGTTTATAATCACATAACCCTCAGGTATTCCCAATACCTGCACATCCTGCATACTGGAAGACCAATGATCAACCTGAAGATGAAGATCAATTTTACACTGTCTTCTTCAGGGTTTGATCACCAAGTTTCTCAATCTTGGTCATTGGGATTTGGTATCGATCATATGCTTTCCCAAAGCATATATCATACCTTCAAATTCTTGTCATGCTTCCAAAGCACGACGACCATGCATGGAATTTGATTGGTCCCAAAACCTCATGAGTGATCTCATGTCTTCTGGTTCATAAGCGAACCTGTATGATCCCTTTGAGAGATCGTATTACTCATATGCCCTTATATGCACACCAGCTCGTCGGTGTATAGACAACCTAATGGTCTGCCAAATGTACACACTCAGACATATAGTAACACATCTGTCTCTGGTCAGAGGATGTGTGCCTATGCTATGACAGTATTCAACCTAGGACTTAGGTTATCTCGATCTCACTAACTCAACCCTTTGACATAACTAATCTGACACCTTCGAATCACTATTCCCATGCAGAGGACCTGCATCAAGAGGTCGATCAGATATCAGCCTATGTGAGAAAGGATTGCCATCTCCTACTCAGGCTGGAGATCATCTCTTAATAATCACTTGACAGTGCTTGATGAGTCCTCTATCTAACTCTTTAGATATTCATCCAAACACCAGCCTCTATGATTCAATTATTGAAGCAACAGCTATATGATTATCAAGATGGCCATGGTACATAACCCTAATTGTATAGAGGGACCTATTATGCAAATTATTTATACTTCATTTCAGATCAGGGAATGATACGTGCAATAACATTTATTGCATAATGGCTCGCCGTGGGCTCGCATGTCCAACAATCTCCCACTAACCCAAAGAGCCATTAATAGGCTAATTGTTTAAACCCACACTCATGTAACAATCATAGGCTATTTAGAAAATAGCTAGGTAAGATGATCAGTCACTCTGTTCCTGCGAGACTATGCCAAGTCCTTTTACGGCACTTGCATATCCCTAGTAACAGTGCTCGCATCTAATGCGAATGTTGCATCTAATGCAACCAATACTCAATCTTGTCAGTCACAGTGTCCTTGACACTACAGCTCAAAAATTATTATTATAACCAGTATGTAATTTCTATTATCCTTACCAGAATATCCTTATCCTTGGAGATCTCTATCTTCTAAGGTATTCACAGTTAAGACCTTTTAGATCTCCATCTAAAAGTCTTAATTTCTTGAAGATAAGACTTAGAGATCACTATCTCTAAAGCCTTGTCATCTATGAATATATTGTTATTACTGCAATCAAGTGTTCTATCTCCATAGTAGGATTAGTAACAGTTTACTACTCCCACTGCATGGCAGATATCTGCCTTTTGTACACATCTAGCATACTTTTAGCTTCTTGTAACTGATGCACAAAAGGGCAACCAGTTTTAGCATTCACTTCCTCAACTCTTTGAGGTGCTATCCCTTTAGATAGGTCAGTACCAAATCTTAAGGTAAGAAAGCCTTTCTTGGAATTTCCAGAAAAATAGAACATGTCCAAGGTGTACTACAAATGTGACAGTCCCAATACCCTCTTTTCTTTGCTTCTGAACACCTTCAGAACTAAGATCCAAGAGGCAACTTTTGAGATCATATCTCAAGGTATGGAATAGCCAGATCATAAAACACTTATTATCATCCTTATATCATTCCAAATGATTAGGATATTTTCTACATTTAGCATAATGAACACAATGGCACTCCCACTAAGCTTCATATGGTTCATAAAGATTCTATTTGAAATCATAACATTGATAATTTCATCAAATCTTATGTTCCAACAACAAGAAGCTTATTTGAGTCTATAGATGGATTTCTTTAGCTTTCACACCTTACTTTCCCCAGTCATGAAGCCCTGGGGCTACTTCATGTGAATATCCTCAGGGAGGTATTCTTAGAGGAATGCAATCTTGACTTACATCTTGAAGATGCAATAGTCAAGTTGTGTATCTAAGGTCAGCAATATTCTGATGATTTTAAGCATGGTTACCGAAGAGCAAGTCTCATTGCAAGCAATGTCTTCTCTTCTGGTTTGTAGCTCATGGCTATGAACCGTGCTTTGAAGGTCTCTACCTTCTCATCAGGTTCCCTCTTTCTCTTGATGATCCATTTACACCTTAATGGGTCTAACCCTTATAGGTGGATCCTCGAGGGTCCATATACAACACTTGTATACAAAGTCTACTTTAGACTTTATTGCTAATATCCATCTTTCCATGTCATGATCCTCAGGAGTTTCATCACATGAAGTCCGATCATTGTCAGACTTAACTGACACATGGAATACATCTTCAAACGCATTTGAAGAGGTATTGGTGCTTCATCTTTAATTGTCCCTTTTAGTTTCCGATTTCAGGAGCCTCATTATCTTCTCAAGATCAAATGAGTTCCTTCACTTCATTTTCATCTTGATTCTCAAGAGAGTCATCCTCTAAGAATCGCATTCTCAGAGATGAGATCTTTTAAGAATCTTAAGGTTATAAAGTAGGTATCCAATACCATCCTTTATTTTCTTAATGAAGTAGCACTCTCAAGTGCTAGATTCCAGATTACATGCATGGAACCTTATTAAAGATATATATATATTGTAGTCTCTACTACACATATATACCTGAAAACGAAGGGATAATTATGCTAAAATTAATCATTGATCAAATCATGTCACACATGATCCAATTGTGTCTCCCTACAACTCCATTGAGTTTAGGTTTATCAGGAGGATTGAGATAGAAATGATATTCATATCTCCATAAGGTATTCTTTGAATTCATCTAATAGGTACTTGCTACCTTGGTTAGATCAAATTCATTTAATCTTCCTTCAAACTTTGGTTCCAAACCAAAATTGTGAAATCTTTGAACATTTCAAAGGTTTCTCAGGTGAAGAGAAGAAATCTCATTTCATACATAATCATCAATAGATATCACATATCCATAATGTTCAATGATATAGATGATCCACATACATCAATATGTATGAGATCCCGAATACCTTGACATCTTACACCTTTCCCAAGAGAAGGGTGTATTGGACATTCTTCGAATACAATATTCACAAGTATGTAAGATTTGAAATTTTAGACATTCTAAAGTTTCATATCTTACTAGTCTATTGATCTCATCAACATACATTTGTCCAAAACTTGATGCCAAAACATTGTCAAATGATCTTTATCCTCCTATTGATCTTATAAAGGTTTTAATTTTCAATATTAGAAATCTTAATGAACCATTCATTAATTTTCTAATTTTGTGGAGTCCACCAGATGTTAGATTACTATCTGAAATATATCCATCATAACTCTTTATGATAGTTCTATCTCAGAATTCATGTTCATTTCCAACATTTAGAAATAAATAATGAGTGTATTCTAATATCTAGGTCATAGAGACATTCTCCAAGACTAAGGGCTCTCCCACTGAGAATATGAAGTCCATCTATCCAACAGAGATTGTTGCAACAATTATATCAATATCCATGTAGATGACTATTAAACCTTAAGATCAAATTTCTAATCTTGTAATATATATATATATGCAACCAATTGCAAATGTCATTAGAAGATTGGGATACAATTATCAGACTTTATCTTATAAAATAAGTAAGTCAAAGTCAATGATTATATGTAGATTATTCTGATGCTCTATATGAGTCCTTCACTAAGGATTTTAGACAGACTTGATAGTCATACTATCAACACATCAACTTTTTGCAGTATTGGCATTCATCCAACTCTTTGGATGTCATATGGAAGTCACAGAAGTACAATCAACTCTTTGACTTTCCTTCTCACATGGGTCCGACCCACGCTTCCACAGTGCTCTCTTCATCTATAAACAACCATTGTTCAAGATAAAGAATCTCTTATGTTGAATTCAAAAGATTTCAATACAAGAGGACTTCAACATTTATACATGCTTCATTAAATTTATACAAAATGATTATTATGAAGCTTCATGAATGACTTGAGTATAGATAGTAGAATGATGACACTCATCAAATCTACATACATCTTAACTCTTAGAGACTTAGGTTCGGGTAGGTATTCAAACATTTTGAATACATCATCTCTTTCGAGCTACCATTCTGCATAATGCAGAGAACCATGTCATTCATGATTAAATGTCTAGAGCACATATGTATGCCAGACATCTTCTTAGATTTTATAAGGATTATTTTGACAATTGCGACCATCATCGACATGTCACTTCCTAAGTACACTCGATGAAAGATCAAGACTATAGAGACATACAAACCCTAAGGTGATGTCTTATTATCTTATTTAATTGTCATTCCTCATTATATTGAGGAAACTTGCACATTGCTACCACATACATTATGTGTCCAATTGCAAGTACAATATATGGATCATGAGTCCAATCCATGATATTTTACTGGTTATTATTGAGTATAACATTGAGTGGGTTTTATGAAGGATTATCTGAAATAAGAAATTTGCATAAGGGTATATATATTATATATACACGTTTTACTTTGATCTAGGAATTTTTATATCAAAGTTGTCTTGCCTTGTCAAGAATGAAAGTTCATTCCCTTAATCACTTTCAATGTAAGTGATATTCTTACCATTATATCTCTAGCAAGATCTGGGATCTCCTTTCCTATCTTTGTCACATCCCAATAATATGAGAACCTGTGACTCCTAACAAAAGAAGCGGGAACACATTCCGCCTTGCAAGTTCAACTTGCATTTTCCAATTCGGTTTTTAACACCTGGCCCACCACCCCTAAGGTGATGTTGACCCGTCATTAATTGAACTAACCGTCAACAAGCTTAATACTCGCTATACGCAATCCAATATCGCCCCAATAATATGAGGACCCGGTATTGGGGTCACTACGTATATGGTCTTACTCTTTCGAGAAGCAAAGAACCCGATCCAAATAATTGTATATAGGATCTGTCACTTCGGACAGGCATCTCCTATATACAACTTTTGGCGACAAAATTCTTTTCATTGACGGGAGACCATGGATGTCACTTATGTGATCCTCCACCTCTTATTCAAATTGTAATAATTAATTATCGTGAATCATATTCACATAATTAATTCTTCCAAGGGAAATACATATCTATTCATAATAGAGTGCTTTTAATTGGATATAATCAATTTAATCACATTAAATTAATTATCAATCCAATTTTCAATCAACAAACTTTGAATTTTACTTGAATAGTAGGTATAATCTCAAAGTACGTATTATTTCGAATATTATTTCGAATTTTAATAATTAGAAAAATACACTTTGATTTCTCCGACATTATCGAGTCCCTACCCGCTGTCATGGCCAGTACCGGCAAGAGTGGCACGGACCACATACGTTGCAACCCGCTACCCCAATGCTCTCCGACTAGACACCATATCCACCTCAGGAAAGGATAATGCCAGATAGATCATCATGTACTTTGAGATGCTCATCGATCTTTCAACCGAAATTATACCATATAATATACATCAAAACAATTTTGATTATATTATAAGGAGATTTGCTAAACAAATCCCCAATCCTATTCAAACAAGAGGATTTTGCATGTAAAAGTTGTCCTACAACTATTGTAGGATGACCTAGGGCTTTGTATGCAAACAATGTTTGTTGATGATTTCAAATTAACCAATGATCAAGATCAACTATCTTATCATTACGGTTAGTGGGATGTCATTCAATGAATTGATTATCAATCTTTAAATATTTCACAAATACTTATCAATAACCAATTTTAGAAAATTAACAAGTAATTTTCATCAATATAATTGAATGACTATCACAAGGTTCATGATCAAGTTTGTCAATTTCCAGCAGTGACCCCAAATCACTAAAATTAACTTATCTTGATCAATTTAAATGCAAAATTCGCAAAATCAGTTTTCTAATATTGCCAACTTGATTTACAACAGAACCTAAGTGATATTTCACGCATTTCGAGGCTCATCAAAACCGTAATTAACAAATTAATCATGTTCAGATTTGTTGTTCCCGCAACAGTGAATACATGCTTATTCAAAAGGCCATATCTTGAGCAAATTAAATCCAAATTTAGTAAACTCAGATCCTATGGTTTCCTTATTTAATGAGGAACAAAATCCAATTGATTATTTTGTGTTTAAACAATTTAAATAATGCCGAAAAAATCAATTAGATAGAGGTGCGAAAATTCAAATGCGATAAAACTTTCGCGACCCTTTCAAACTCAAGTCGTCCTAGGTTCATGGATCATATCCAAAATCTTGTTCGACCTAAGGCTCTGATACCACTTGAAGGATATTGAGAATCCTCAAGCACATCACGGAAGCGTGATAATTGCATTTTATGCGATCAGGGCGACTACTCGCACTAGTCGCAAGGTGCAGCGGAATTTAAAAAATTTAAAACACATGATGAAACCACATGATCACAAGAACGTTTCTTGGATCGTTTCATCAAACCACAAAGTATTAGAAATACCTCTCGAAGCATGGTTGCGATCACGAGATCTCTAAAGCAAAAGATCCTCCTTTCTCAAGTCCGATCCACGAAGACAGCACTTGCGGGCGCGATGATGAGACGCGTGACTCCCACAATCCTCGACGAAGATCCAAGCCTTGAATCCCCTGATTTCGTCCAACGAAATCTGTCGTCATCCTCTATAGCAAGCAGCCTCAAAGAAGATGGAGATCCTCGAGTAGTCGAAGGCGAAGGCGAGAACTTATCTTCTTTCTCAACACAAAGGTGGTCAGCCACCTTAAAGAGAGGGAGAGAGAGGACGAGAATGAGAGAAAGAGAGAGAGTAGAGTAGGCATCTACTTGATGTAGTTTCAAGAACTAGGGTTGCCCTCCATATATATTAGTTTGGGATCCAATGGATCTCAATCTATGGCTCACATGAATCCAACGGCTACGGTAATTCATGTGCCAATCAATGGCTATGATTGTTGTTGGTTAAAAACCAACATTAATCTATATTAAATTAAATATATGTTGAATTATTATCAACACAATTTAATTAACATAAATTAATTATTAAGAGATAACATGATAACAAAAAAGGAGAGACAACAAACCACCCTAAAATATAGGGGGCGTCACCTATGACTAAGTCATAGGCGACACCACCTTTATTTTGGTGGTGTTTTTGTCTCCTTTTATTTTATCTTATTATTTATTAATAAATTGCAATAACTTTTATTGCAATAATATCCACCAAATTAATTCCAAATTAATTTGTGAATATTTCAATCATGCCATTGAAAAATATGTGAATCATATTCACATCCCAAACTAATTTGTAAATTACATTTCCAATTAATTAATGTGAATCCAATCCACATTAATAATTAATAAATGCTATTTACAATATTTCTCTCTCTCTCTGATATATTATAAATCCCATTTATAATATACACAGATATTCTGGATAGAACTATCCATGATCTGCTTATCCTTGATTATTAAATCCCATTTAAATATCTTGGATAACCATTCTCATAATATGAATCTTATTCATATTATACTTGATAATTAAATCTTATTTAGTTATCTTGGACAATCATTCTCACAGTATGAATCTTATTCATATTATACTTGATAATTAAATCTCATTTAATCATCAAGACCTTCTTGCTTGGATACTAAATTCATCATAGGAATTATTCTTGAACTCCTTAAAGAATAATGTGCTTTCTCCGCAGATACTTGAAGATAAGGACAGGGCGATTGTATTGTTCCACGTATAGTGACTTGGATGTTGAGATCTCATCTCAAATCCAGATCTAACGGACCTCCCACAAATGCTTGATTAAATCAAGTCTGTATACTTAATCTTCTCATTGCATCTGAATCACATTCAGATCAATGTCCAACACTTGGACTAAGATCAAGTTACTTCTCTACTGAGAGGAGTCACTAAAATCCAGACATGTTTCATCACTCCCTCGGACTGGAAGTGTCATGGTTACAATTGTTTACGATCACATCACCCTCAGGTATTCCCAATACCTGCACATCCTGCATACTAGAAAACCAATGATCAACCTGAAGATGAAGATCAATTTTACACTGTCTTCTTCAGGGTTTGATCACCAAGTTTCTCAATCTTGGTCATTGGGATTTGGTATCGATCATATGCTTTCCCAAAGCATATATCATACCTTCAAATTCTTGTCATGCTTCCAAAGTACGACGACCATGCATGGAATTTGATCGATCCCAATACCTCATGAGTGAGCTCATGTCTTCCGGTTCATAAGCGAACATGTATGATCCCTTTGAGAGATCATATTACTCATATGTTCTTATATGCTCACTAGCTTGCTAGTGTATAGACCTTGATTAGGTCATAAACCTAATGGTCTGCCAAATGTACACACTTAGACATATAGTAACACATCTGTCTCTGGTCAGAGGATATGTGTCTATGATGTGACCGTATTCAACATAGGACTTAGGTTATCTTGATCTCGCTAAGTCAACCCTTTGACATAACTAATCTGACACCTCTGAATCACTATTCCCATGCAAAGGACATGCATCAAGGGGTCGGTCAGATATCAGCCTATGTGAGAAAGGATTTCCATCTCCTACTCAGGCTGGAGATCATCTCTTAATAATCATTTGACGGTGCTTGATGAATCCTCTATCTAACTCTTTAGATATTCATCCAAACACCAGCCTCTATGATTCAGTTATTAAAGCAACAACTATATGATTACCAAGATGGCCATGGTACATAACCCTAATTATACAGAGGGACCTATTATGCAAATTATTTATTCTTCATTTCAGATCAGGGAATGATATGTGCAATATTATTTATTGCATAATGGCTCGTCGTGGGCTCGCATGTCCAACAGGATGAGGTGGTGAGGAGGCAGTTTTCCTTGGCTTGGGGTAGCATACAAGGGTAGTAATTCTAGGTAGATCTTCTCGTCTTCCTTTAGGGAGGGAAGTGCGTCTCAACTTGGTCTGGCGGTGTTAAGGTCTAAAGATAGGAGTTGTGGGTTGCAATAATGCTTAAAAAGGGGGATAGTCTACTGGCTCAAGAAGAAAAAAGTCCTTATATGCTTCACCATGTAGATATGTTGTACATATGCACATAAAAAAATTTGCAAAAGCAAAGAAAACTTCAAAAAAGTGGCAGGCCTGATAGAAAATGAAATGCCTGCCGGAGTGTATATAGTCAAATAAAGCAAAGCTTATGTTACACCCTCTCATCTCATGAAGCTTGCAGCGGGCGGGAGACTTAGCTACACTGGTTGGGCTCCCAGGGATACGTGGCTACACTGACCACGGTCCATTCTCTTCTTACCCCCCTCTTCTTGGGCTGGTTGAACTTGACTTAGAAGGGAATACCCCACTCCTTGAGGAAAGAGCTGCTAGACTAGGGCATTAGAGTTACCTTGCTGAGGGAGGTTGTTGCCTTGTCATTTATGAGGTGGGGAGCTACATATCACTGACATAGTACAAGGAAAGATTCATGGTCATTAGAGTTTGTGTATGTAGACTTGTTCTGATCTGGATTATTGAGGAGTCTTGACCATAGATTGGTGGAACTTAGAGGTTGTTGAGTCTTAAACCTAGGTCCAAATAAGGTTCTGACAAACTAATAATCCAAAGGTCTGACTGAGCTCTATACTTCAATTTAATGAAGACAAGTCTAATAATCAACCTTGATTCTCCTTCTTTTTCTTTTCTTCTCTTTTTCACTTCTTTTTCAAATAAGTGTTTGTTAAGGGACTAGAAAAGGTAAAGTATAGGGGTGATGAATCCCTGATTCTCACTCTTTATTCTTTTATTTTAGCTACTTACTTAGCAAAGAATCATGTAAATAGGTGTAAATACAATAAGTTAGCACTCAGCATGCATATGTTAACATTGTATATTAGCATGTATTTTGTGCAAAAAAAAGAATAAAGGAAAGGAAAAGGAAATGAGGTATTTAGAATAAATATAGAGTGACTCGAACCCCAAGAGAAGGTCAAGCCTTGACCTGATCACCAAAATAAAATAATTAGAGAGAGATAGGGCCTACTCTATGTTGTACATATTTCTTATATATGTACACAAATATTTTTTATAAAATAAAAATAAAATATTATAATTACATCCTTGTATATATTTCTAAAAATAAAATAAAAATCAAAATCAAAATCAAAAAAATTAAATAAAAACAAAAACCTTTCTTACTTGTATAAAATGCATGTATATATGTTTCTCCCCCTATTTAATTTATACTTGTAAATAAATTATAAAAACAAAATAAAAATTTTTTTATACTCCTAAAAATACGTTGAAAATAAATAAAATACAAAATTTAGGTATTTATGTAAAAATAACAAAATTAAAATACTTGTACATAATACATATGTGAATTATACACATATATATAATACTATATACTGTATATAGACTAATTTATTTTTCATAAAAATAATAAAAAACCATTGAAAATTCCTTGAAAAATAATAAACATTTCTCATTTTATTCATTATTTAATTTAAATTCATTTATTGTTTTTAAATCAATTTTTTTATTTTTCTAGCAGTTTTGTCGTGTAGTGTCTTTTGTCCTTATTATCTACCCTTTCTGATTGGGCCACGTTGGATCGTTGACCCCAGTCAACTGGTCCCCGCGAACCCAGCCTGTATCGAGCCGGGTGTTTAGCCGAACGACTTTCTCCAAATTTTCTAGACTCGACCCGACCTCCTCTTCGCCCAAACATTTGATCTGATTCGAGGTGGCGGATCCCTAACCCTCGTCCGATGATCCTTTGATCGATCCGCACCTCGGTTCGCGGGCGCCTCCCCCATCTTCTCGGACCCTCACGTATATATAACATGCATAACCCCTCCCCTTTTTAGCACCTTTTGGCTGCGCCACTTCTTCCGTTGCACCCGTCTCCGTTTCCCGGAGTGATAGCAAGAGAGAGAGAGGGGATGAGGGGAGCATATCGTGCGTGCAAACCCTAGGTCCGACAAGCTTTGCCTCCGCTCCTTCGTAAAGAGCTCCAGCCTCTGGCAGCACCGGCCATCAAGGCCAAGACCCCCGTGGATTGTCGTCCACACTCCCAGGCGTACACCTCTATGTTCAGGTAGCTCCTTTACCGCTTCTCATCCATTAAATCCTTATCTTCAACGCCAAACAGAGCACTTCCGATGAGCCACTATTCTCCTCATCTCCGCCGCACCCCAACCTAACTCCACCTCGTTTTGAAACCCTCTCACTTCTACGATTGCTCCACAACCTCCCACGAAGCTCCAATCATCGGATTCGGGTTGGCTTAGTAGGTTCCATCCCCTGATTCGTAGCGACCTGCCCCATTCACCAATCACCCTGGTTTGCGACACATCTGAGCATTCTAACCCATGTCGGGGCTATACTCCGAGCAAGAACCGTCCTCCTGCATGGATTAGACGCATCCAGACCTCATCTGGAGGCCTCAAAAGGTTGGGAAAGCTCCTGAACGACCGTGTCCCTCCTGGACCCCTCTCCTAATCTAGGACCCATCAGAGCCCCTCTCGTAGCTACGGAATGAGCTCCCCTTTCTACTCCACATCTTCGCAACCCGAGCAAACACCGGAGGCACGCTCCATCGACGCCAGAAACTTGCCAGAGGCGAGTTCTTCCATACTGCCCCTCCGTCATCCGATCAGAGCCCCTCCTCCAATTCTAATCCCACCGCTCATCAATGGGGGAGCTCCTGATCGTTTTATCCCTCTGGGGATCTTATCAGCGCCGTCCATCGCTGAAGCAGTACCAGCTGATCTTAGCCGTTCATCTTTAACTGGACCTCCTCGTGTCGTTGGATCGTCGCATATAATAAAGGGTAACTTGCCCTTAGGACGTTATCTTTCCTGTCTTTATTATTCGGTCCTGTAAATATTTGTCGTAGTTAGTTTTATTTTTGTACCTTCTACAATTAGACCCTCGTATTTTCAGTATTTGCATTTTAGTCCAGTCTGTGTGAACTCACATGTAGTGTCATGTGCTCTTCTGGTACATTTGCATTATATTCCCTGGACTTCTTGGAAGTTATGGTTGGAATGGGAAATTTTTAGTATTTGCATTTATGCCCCTCTGAGTCTATCACGTGGATTGTGCTTGTTTTATTGGACAAATTGCAAGTTTATCCCTGGGCTTTTAATGCCTATTAAGCTTTGGCTCTATAACTTTAATATAATTGCAAGTAGGACCCAATGTGTTGT
This sequence comes from Ottelia alismoides, assembly GCA_037367405.1. Lineage (NCBI taxonomy): Eukaryota > Viridiplantae > Streptophyta > Magnoliopsida > Alismatales > Hydrocharitaceae > Ottelia > Ottelia alismoides. The sequence continues at coordinate 209,786 of JAZKJV010006047.1, read as the reverse complement.
GTGTGTTGTTTTTAATCAAATAATTACTAAATCAACTCCAAATATTCCATAAAAATTACACTTAACTCTTGCTAACACTTAATATTTATGGTAATTTTTATAACTTAATTTATTTTTATTTGATATTGTCTAAAAAACAAATAAAAACTATTCTGTATATTTTCTAAAATACATAAAATTCGAAAAATTGTCTGAAAAATTCTATAAAATTTGTGTGTGTGTTTGTATATGCTTTGTATTTAGTAGCATTTTTGTTGCATTACCTTTTATAAAAATCCTAAAAATCACAAAAGACTCAAAATCTTATAAAAATCATTAGAAATTCCAAAAAATAAAAAAAGATTTCGGTTGCTGTAGTTAGATATTTTTATTTGCTTTTCATTAAAATCTCATCCAGGACTTTGAGGCATTTTTACTATTTTAAACTTGCCTTTTAGTACAGGATGTACATTATTTCCGTGTTTTGATTTTGTTTTATTTTTATAAAATCATATAAAAATTTGAAAAATCCCATAAAATCACCAAAACCTCTGAATATTTGAAAAACAAAAAAATATTTTCACTTCCTATTTTTGAGCATTTTTAGCCTTAATAAAAATTGTTAAGGCTTTCCTTCACTTAGTTTATTTTATTTGTGTTGCGTGTTTTCTCAATTTGAAAATATTAAAAAAATTGCAAATTAAAAACCACAAAAATATGCCTTTTATTTTCTGATGAGGACCACTTCATAGGTTTCAATTGTGCTCTTTGTGTTTGACCCTGGTCGCTATACCAGGTTAAATAAATAGCAGAGACCGCTAACATTCGATTTTGTGCTTGATTGTTTTATTTGTGTGGTCTTAATTTTTCTTGTTGAGTCCGACTTGTTAATTGGGGTCACAACGACCGTGTTTATTTTTGAGACTTAACCCTAGTCGGTAGGACACTCACCAAAATCACAATTGATATGCAAAATGTGTCTTTTTGGAGTATATTGTATATTGTGCATATACTATATATGGTATGGATATATTTATTTCTTTATTTTATGTACATATTTGTTCATATTGTATTTTAAGATAACTGTAAATATTGTATTATATCCAATAAAAATGATAAACAAAAACATAAAAATTAAAATCATCAAAAAATAAATTCATTGTATATTGTACATGTATCATTATGTATATATTGTAAATACCAAAATATTTATTTAGCTTAATAAGTTATTTCATAAAAAATAAAATAAAAATATATTTAAATTCTTGATAAAATGTTGTAAATAAATATAATAATAACTTATATCATTACGTGTAAAAATAAATTTATAAAAATAAAGTGTTGTATATATATGTATATATACCTACAAATAAAAGGTATTATTTATTTTTAACCTATCTAATTTTTTATTTAATTTATCAAAAATCACCTAAAATAAGATTATTTATTTATTTACATGTTCTATTTACATTATTTATTTATTTAAAATCATTTTAGATTTCTTATTTAATTTATTTAATGTTTTGTCATTATTTTGTCCTATAGTGGTCGTTCTCCTATTTGGACTTGGATCCTATTGGGTGGACCTGGGTCAGTTGACGCAGGTTAACCCCCTCTTCCCCCCACATTCGACTGAATAAGCTCGCCGCAGCCTTTTAATTCATTTTCCCTACCTGATCCGATCATCCTTCCCTCCTGATTCCTTAAAAAAATTTGTTGACCGATTATCCCTCTTGATCGCTCAAATAATATTTTCTCTCAGCTCATCTCGATTTGTGCACGTCAATCATTTCAAAATTCACCTGGAGCATCGGCTATTTATACCCCCTCCGGTCATTCTTCCAGTGTGATTTGTTTTCCCCTGATTCTATTGCCCGAGATCGAGCACATGAAGGTGGGGCGGTGACAGTGCTTCAGATCCACGATCGGGAGAATGATTTGAGCTAAGGAGGATGTGATCCAAACACGTCACAAGAGCACCATCGACGTTGAAGCTTCTTCGAGCCGTCACACTCAGATTGAGGCGAAGACCATCATACATCCACCTGTAGGTAATCCTAGGTAGTTTCTCTTTGATTTCGCATTTAATTCTGCATTTGATCTTTCGTATTTAGCTTAATCTGATCCTCACCATCTACCTTCGATCTTCGTGATTGGAGGTATTCTGATCGTTTTCACTTCAATCCGATTACTCCAACATGTTCCCACACTTTATTCATCTTCTCTGATAGTCTAAACCCTCTCCAGATCACATAGGATCTGGAGATCAGTCCCCTTCCAATCGCCTTCGCTGGAGATGCCCATCCGCTCACATTTCTTTGTGTTTCATCACCAAATAACTGTGACCAGAGCATCGTCTCTGGGCACTGATCCTCCTACAGGTAGCATGAGCGCATCTGGGAGTGGGAAACAAGATATGGAAACCCTCATCAAGCTGCAGATACTTCATCTCCGGATCTAGACTGAGACACCTTCGAGCTTAATGGAGATCATCAGTCGATAAAGGAGTGCAATAGGAACCTGTAGCCATCTGCGGGAGTGCTCTATTCAAGGTCGTTAGAGTCAGCTTTCATCCTCGTTCTTCCTGGTTCCTTCAGGAGCGTTCGATCAAGAACATCTTCTCCAGATCAGATCCGCACCGTCAGATTTGCCCTAATTTCCAAATGTAGATACAGATCGTCAGATCATATCTCATCCATCTATTCACGCCTGCTTCTCAACCGTAGGATTAGAATAAGTCTACATATCCGCCATCCAGATTGCCACATGGATCGGTGAAGAATTTATACTCTAGCCCTAGCTTTTATTTTAATTTGTAGATAAATCCTATTTGGAAACATGTCATGCCGTTATTGTTTGGTTATTTGCACATTTGCTCTTCTACTTATTTTAAATTGCATTTCGGTCCAGTTTGATTGTATAAATGTGCTTCATACGTGCACTTTTGGTAATTTTGCATATAATACAATGATTCCATGTTACTGTTGAGTCCCAAGAGTAACTTATTTCCCTCGAGGTCCGTACCAACGCACATCACGTGTGTTGGCACACCTCCTTTGTGAAAAATGCAATATCAGCCCCTATGTTTTGTATTGTGTTGCCTGCTTAGTCTATAAATAACTTTTGTTTGCACTTATACCCATGTACGCCGGACTTTAATTTTGCGTGTTAATTTGGATTAATAAATTGCTAAATATCATTAAAAATTCCCTAAAATTCACAATAAACTCTTGCTAATCATTTCAATTATCACTAATTTTTTATTTGCATTTTAATTAGTTTTATTATTTTTGGAAATTCAAAAACACTTTATTTTCTCCATATTTGCAGTATAAATTCATAAAATATACAAAATTCTTGAAAAAATAGTATATGTTTATTTTAGTGTGTTTAATTTCTATATAAATTTCACCTTTATATTCCTTATAAAAATAAAAAAATCACAAAACACTAGAACACCTGAAAATTCTTATAAAATTATAAAAAATATCCAAAAAAATACATAAAATACTTTTTTGAAGACCTTAAAAATTGCCTTTCTATTAGTACATATTTATTTTATTTTTGCTTTTATTTTCTATTTTAAAATCACAAAAAAACATTTTCATTATTTTCTATTTCTTGTTTTTACCATTTTTAATTATTTTAAAAATCTTAAAAGAAGCTAAAAATCACAAAAAATAATATAAAAATATCAAAAATCCAAAAATATTTTTTGAATTTTCAATATATTTTTGCTATATTTAAAAATACAAAAAAACTTACCTTTTCTTATTTCTTTTCTATTTTCTTTTATTCATTTTATTTATATTCCTTTAATAAAAATATAAAAGCATTTGCAAAACCTTAAAAAATCATAAAAAATACAAATAAGAAAACCATAAAAATATATAATTAAAATTCCATAAAATCTTAAGAAAAATAAAAAAATACATAAAAACAAGGTAGCTTGCTTTGAGATTCCTTCTTTTTATTTCATTGGTTTTCTTTGATATATATTTATATATAACCCTTAGTATTTTTGTAGCCTCCCTGAGTTCGATCATGTACGCTACATAGGTAAATAAAATAACAGTTATCTTCTCTTACACATTTGATTGTTTTACTTGTTTGGCTTGAGATTTGTATTAAATAAAAAATAATTTTTGTTTGAGGGAGATTAGGGTTGCATCACCACTTCTCTTTATTTTCAATAATTAAAAATAAAAACCCAAAGAAACTCATGTTCAACAACGGTGCAGGACATATGCTTCGTAGTGTATTTTATGGTCTTAGACATGGACTCTCCTACACCTATGCTCCGGACTCCTATCATTCTTAGTCTATCATTACTTTGAACTGCCGAAGCGATCGTCAACTATGGGTCTGGCTCCTGCATTAACAAGATCACTATGGACATGATCAACGAGTTGAAAGCTGCATTTGATGAAGGCAAACCATCAACAACTGAAGACTGTGACATTGTTGACATAAGTTATCAACAAATATCTTTGAATGATATTTTGGCATAGGAAATCCTCTTTTCAGAGGACTTAGAAAGCACAGTTGACCCTTGCTCGCTTGTCAATTAGGAGAAAGAGACAGATTCTAAATCATTACTCATCATGTTTGACGAGATTCATGCCGAACTGAAGAAGAAGAATTCATTGCTGATATGTTTAGTACACTTATATCAAAGCCAACAGTGACATGGGTGGGCAACACCTCATTGAACCCAACAGATCATCCATCTACCAACATGGTTTCAGAAGTAACCGCGGAGCAGACTCTACAATTACCTGAACTCAAACAGCTCCCGACTAGATTAAAGTGCGCATTCCTTGTAGGTGAAGAGATTATGTATCCGGTCATCATCATCAGCAGGTTGACTCCGAATCAGGAATCTCGGCTCTCGAGATTTTAGAAAAGAAATGCAAGGCATTTGGTTGGAAAGTATCGTATCTCCGATCGATAAATCCAACCTTTTGTTCACACCATATATATCATGAAGATTACTGCAAACCATCCTGAGAGTTTCAGAGAAGACTAAATCCTAATCTATGGGATGTTATTATGAAGGAAATCACGAAGTGGTGTGAGGCAGGTTTTATTTATCCCATCTTTAGCTCCAAATGGGTGAGCCCTCTGCATGTTTTTTTGAATAAATCAAGGCTTATTGTGTTTAATAATGACCAAGGAGAGGAGATTTCTACCCGAGTACCGACATCTTGGCGAGTGAGTATCGACTACCGCTGCTTGAATTCAGCTACCAAGAAGGACCACTTCCCTCTTCCATTCATTGATTAAGTTCTTGAGAGATTAGCAGGGAAAGAATTTTTCTGCTTTTTAGATAGGTACTCCGAATAGAACCAGGTGGTGATCACCTCTGAAGGCCAAGAGAAGACAACATTCACCTGCCCTTTCGGCACTTATGCTTTTAGAAGAATTCCCTTTGGATTATGCAGTGATCCAGCCACATTCCAAAGGTGCATGCTTGCATTTTTTTGCCGATATGGTCGAGAGTTTTCTTGAAGTTTTCATGGATGATTTCTCTATATACAGTGATAGTTTTGACTCTTGTCTTCAGCACCTAGACCGAGTACTATAGAATTACTGTGAAGTCAATCTGGTACTATCATGGGAAAAGAGTCACTTCATGGTCATAAAAAGAATTTTTCTAGACCACGTCATTTCCAAGCGAGGCATCGAAGTCGACCCGACGAAGGTGGATGTTATTGCCAAAGTTGATCCACCTCACAATGTGAAGAATGTGAGGTCATTTCTGGGACATGTTGGATTCTATAGAAGATTCATCAAGGACTTCAGCAGACTTGTCTGACCTCTCACAGAGCTTCTTTGCAAGGAGACCGAGTTCATTGTCGATCAAAAGGTTCTCCGGTCATTCTATCTGCTGAAAGAGATAGTCACTCAAGCTCTCGTCCTACAGTTGCTGGATTGGTCTCTACCATTTGAGATCATGACAGGTGCATTAGACTTCCCAATTGGGGTTGTCTTAGGACAAAAAGAGATAAGTTGTCGTATGCCATTCACTACACTAGAAAGACATTAGATGAAACACAAAGAAACTATACAGTTACAAAGAAAGAATTGCTTGCGGTTGTGTTTGCTTTAGAGAAGTTCAGATCCTATCTTCTAGGATCAAAAGTTATTGTTTTCACTGACAACTCTGAGATCTGATACCTACAGTAGAAGAAGGATGCCAAATCACGTCTACTCAGACGGATTCTTCCCCTCTAGGAGTTTGACTTAGAAATCAAAGATCAACTTGGAGTTCAAATGTGGTAGCAGACCATCTAATGCCAAGATACTCAGCTGAGTAGTACACTGATCATAAAGACCTTTCCTGGTGAATTCATCCTCAGCATTAGATCTCTCCCTTGGTATGTCGAAATTCTAAACTACCTCGTCTCTGGGGTAGTTCCACAAGATTGGATAAGAATCAAGCAGGACAAATTCATGTCCAATATCCACTTCTACCAATGGGAAGATCCATACCTATTCAGGGAAGGAGCATATTGCATTTGACGTCGATATATTCCTCAAGAGGAGTACACAAGTGTCCTCGAGCACTACTATAAGCTCGAATCTGGTGGACACTATTCTAAAAGCAGAATGGAAGAAAAAATACTATATTTTGTCCTTTGGTGGCCAACACTATTCAAGGATGCAAATGAATACGTGAAAGCCTGCACTGAGTGTCAGAAGATGGAAAAAAACCCTTGATGTCAAAGATATTATGCCTCTCAAATTTATTCAAATATCTGATGTGTTCGATACATGGGGTATTAATTTCATGGGTCTGTTGTCTAATAGTAAGGGATATGAATACATCTTGCTAGCCATAGACTATGTGAGTCGATGTGTGGAAGCTATCCCTGCTCGGACCGCACACAACATAACAGTCTGTAAATTTCTGAAAGACAACATTTCACCTCATGGTTTGGGATACCGAAGATACTGATATCAGATGGGGGTAGCCACTTCATCAATAAAGATGTTACAAAATTAACGAAGTACATCATCAATCAACGAGTCACATCTCCTTATCATCCTCAGTCGAATGGTTTGGTAGAATTATCGAACAGAGAAATCAAGATGATCATGCAGAAACTTGTGAGGCCAGACAAAAAGAACTGATCACAACTTCTGGACTTAGTTATATGGGCATACAGAACCTCCTACAAGTCTCCTTTGGGCATGTCTCCCTACCATCTTGTATATGGAAAGCCTTGCCATCTACCCATGGAACTTATTCACAAATCACATTCGATAGTAAATATATGTAACCTCGACTCACAAAAAGGTGGTCAGCAAAGAAACTGATCTAAACAAGCTCTTGGAATTCCAAGATTAAGCGTATGACAATAGCTTGATGTACAAAAAGAAGGTTAAACATTGGCACGACAAGCACATCAGAAGAAAGACCTTCGAACCTGGACAGAAAGTGTGGTTGTTCGAAAAGAAATTGAAGATTTTTCAGGAAATTGAAAAGTAAATGGACATGGCCTTACATAGTCAAAACTGTGTGTGACAATGGAAGTATTTTAATATCAGAATTTTCAGCTGACGTACGACCCTTCATTGTCAATGGTCAGTTGCTGAAGCCGTAATTATAGCACGATACATTCCTTCCCAATTATCAAGTTTGCTCAAGTAATTTTGATGAAGAATTCACTGCTTCAACAACATTAGTAGAGCCGGACAATGCTCCCAAAAATATCTTTGATTGATTTTCTTCTTTTCTTTTTTTTCTTCTTTTCATTTCCATTTTCTAATTCTTTCATTCTTCTGTGTTTCACACATTCCATTCATTTGTGTTACACTTAGGATATGCTTCATCCCAAGTATAGGGGGTGAGTGCAATCGAGTTATTCATTATTCATTTCCTCGCTTGCCTCCCAACTTTTTGATACTTTGTCTATACTTAGGGATATTTTACACTAAGTATACGGGGGACGAGACAAGCACATTGATTTCGTAAATTCTGAATCCTTTATCATCTCTATATTTTATACAATCTGCTAAACTAAGGATTATTTGACCTAAGTACAGGGGGGATGATTGACTTATCATTCTTTAGTCATTGTAGTACAGGCTTTCCGATACTCAGCACGAGTTATGTCTTCCTTCTCTCTGTTTGGAAAAACTTTTTGTGAAATGTTTTCAAACCTTTGTAAAAAATATTTTGTAAATATTTGCAAAAATCTTTTTCATTTATTTGAATAAAATCTTTGTAAAATCAGTTTGCAAATGATTTGAAAAATGGTTGTAAAAGTATTTTGAAAAGTCTATACATGCTATTTGAAAAATATGTGCAAAATGATTTTCAAATTTTGTAAATGTTTGTAAAAACTATTTACAAAATAAAGATTTCAAAATGTTTGTTAAAAATGTTTTCAAACTATTTTGAGAACTTTATACATAATTATAGAAAAAAAATTCTTTACAAACCTAGTATATATAAGTGTAAATAACTACTAACTCAACCTACGTAAATTCCCAGCGTAAATCCTTCAACCAATTCTTGTAAAAATGCATGCACTCCCATATAAATATCTGGACATACTTCTTTCACTAACTTTTATTGAAAATCCCTAAAATTTGCAAAAATTTCAAAACCCATTAACATTTGCTAAATATTTTCCAAATTGCATAAAAATTTGCAAAAATTTAAAAAAATCCGTAAAAGGTTCAAAATCAGAAAACTACAAAAAATTTTCTTGCTTGTACATAACATTTGCATTTTTGGAGTGATCAAGACAATTGAATAAGTTTGAAATAAAGTCTGAAGATCGGAGCTTGGTATAGACCTTAATCCACTTACTTTCAGAGCAACCTATTAAGGATTGGAATTGAGATGCTTTAGGTTACCTTGACTTAATTCTTTAGATTCCATGAGACTATGTTCTTGAGTTAGTTCATTGTTTCTAAATAGAGCCCTTCATGTCATCCGTACGACTCTTGAGACAGTGGCTTGACTAGAAACCTCACACTTAACACTTATTTCAACCCATATGAATTGTTGAAAAATCTCGGAGTTTATGTCGGGACGATACTAGGCCGCTTCGTTATTGGTGGCTCGGGATCCATTCTTAGGGACTACCGAAATCGGTACTTCAACTCACTTGTTCTGGTAGCAATGGCATCTAACGACTGGAGATTGGATTGAAATAATGCCACGGATGAGGAATGGCCTGCTAGCACAACTTTTTCCAAAACCCCAAAACATGAGCAGATCAAAAGATTCTATATCCATCGAGGCAAAAATAAGAATGCAGAGCAACACAAAATAAAGAAAAATACAAAAAAGAAGCCTACTCCAAAAATTCCACGAAAATATAGAGATTCCAGAAAAAGCCTACTTCTTGGTGAAAACTCGATTACTTAGACCGAGCTTCACAAGGGAATGAGACTACACTGGTCCATTCCCACTTCTTTTCCCATTCTTCTTGCTTCTCTCCATTTTTTGTTGTGAACTAGCAATCACCTGACCTTAGAAGGAAATATCTATCTCCCTGAGGATGAGCTAACAGAGGAGGAGACTCCTTGATAGTTCAACGATTTGTCTGGGAAGAGCTAGCGAGTTTACACACATGATTCTATCATTTCAAGGTTGTGAGAATATGCGACTGAGAGGATGGTTCTGACGAGGTTGTGAATTGAACCGAATAAAAGGATTACATAACCTAAGGGTTGTTGTATCACACTTCCTAACTTTAATGCGGTTCCTAACACACCAAGAATCCAACGGTCTTAACTGAGCTCCAAACTTTGATTTTATTAAGACAATGTTTGAAAGTCAAAAATTATTTCAAGTTCTTTCTTATTATTTTCTTTATTTTCTTTTTCTATACTTATTAGTATAAGCGTTGCTAGGGACTATCAAAGGCTAAGGGGGTGATGAATCTCCATTTAACACCTTTATTCTTTCATTTGGACTTAAATCCCTAGCAAAATGCATGCATATAATATTAATTTGAGCAAACTAACACTCAATAATTGATACACAAATACTATAAAAGTATTATATTTAATTCCAAAATAAAAGAAGAAAAGAAGAAAAAATAATGAAGTGTTGAAGATATGGAGTGACCCTAGACCCCGAGACTCAATCATCATGATGACTTGGCCAACATGGAATAAAGTAGGGGGAGATACGACAACCAATTGTATAGAAAAAAAGCTCGGAAACCCTAATTCCATAACCCAATAATAGACTTTTGGGACCTATTTATTTTCTTATTTTACACCTTAAATCAATAAATCTTTAACATGAATATTGTAAATAAAAATACAAAGAAAAATATAAAATTTATTTCATTAAAAAATAATGCACAATGTGCTCGGGACACATAAAATAAAAAACCACAAAGAAAAATTTATAGATATGTATTTTCTCCATACATACCCCAAATTGACTAAACTCACCTTTATTGTTCATAAAATTAAATTATCTATTTAATAAAGGTGGTTTCATTTAATTTGGAGTCAAGATGCAAAATTTGGCTTTTGTGTCATCATTGTGCAAGTTACATGTATATAATATTCAATATATTTATTCTTTATATTTTTCACTTTCTTATATTTTTATATATTTTTAAATATTATTTTACATACATGTAAATAATAAAAATAAAATAAAACCATTAAAAATATATTAAATAAATGTACTTTAATATATATATGTAGACTACATCTATAATATACCTATATAATAATATACTTATTTATTTATTTATGTAAATAAATAAATTCAAAAAAATATAATAAAAATATGTATTTAAATAAGCTATAAATATATAAAATATATGTATATAATAATAAAATAAAAAATACAAAATAAAAAAATAAAAGACCTAAGATACATGTATATATACCTATGTATATAGATGTGAATATTAGTACCTAATAAACTTCTGGTAAAAGTAAATAAAAATCAGAATAAAATACTACATAAAATAAACAATATTATTCAGTTGTGACAAAAAATAATAAAATCACTTACTATTCTTTTATCTAATTAATAAGTTTTTTCTCCAACGATTTTTCTGGTTGGTTAACGTGGACCAACCGGAGCGCAATGATTGTTGATCGGCGGGTCAACTGTCCTTGCACCCTACCCCTTTCATGTCAGACCTATGATCTACCCTACTTCTCTTGATTCTCCATGTCACCTCCATCCTTCTTCTCCCTCGAGACCTCCACCACTCTGCAGCCTGCACATCCCTCTCCATCGCCCTACCTATAGCTCCCGCATGCCTATCCATCTCTTTGCCCCATCGCCATGTCTATAAAATCCAAAGTATACCCCCTTTTTGCTTTATGATTCCCTTTTACCCACTGGAACCCTCAGATCATTGCACACATAGGTTGAGATCGGCGACAACTTTATCCCCGAGTGATCATACAACTCCGTCGAGCATCGCTAGCGAGCCTCATCATCTCCTTGGTTCTAACCAGGTCTGAGTTGCTAGGTAGCATTTCCTTATCGCATTTCCCTTCCTGCAAGGATTTTAGATTTTAATTTCATTATTTAATCGATAGTTTAGAGTAATTTTAGAATTAAAATTTTGCTGGAGTTTTCAGCTCCAACTTGAAATTCATCGTGTTTCTCCATAGTTTCGTCCCATCTCCATCTCATCCTCGAGCCATGTCGCATTCTTTGCATTTCCCCCATTTACCGATCTCTGATTCTGCAAGAATCAGAGCTCGCAGAGCTCCTTCCGCCACCTTCACCGGGGTCTCTTCATCCCCTCCATTTTCGTGTGCATCCAGCTTTAGGAGAGGGTCAAGAGAGACCCTCTTGTCCTCCCCGATCTTTTTGTGCAGGAGTCTGTGCCTAGAAGAGCTTGGATCCCCTCTCCGAGGTTCACAACAGAGCTCCAGGTACCTTGAAGCTCTAGGGTCCCTCTGATGGACCCCGGTCTCCCTTGACCCCCCCTGTTGAAGCTGCGTCCCCTTAGGAAGGTGCATCGACTGTTGGTGTGGAGTTTGGCGGTTGGAGGAGCGCAGAATCATCGATCAAAGCTCGTCGAAGTTGAGTTCTTGAGGCATTTTTCCTCCATCCTACAACACCGTTCGATGAAAAACACGACCCTGATCTAATCTGGGCCATCCATTCAATAGGCAAAGCGTTGACCCCTCGTCTGTCGATCATGCCACGTGGAAGCATCTTCGCCACCCGATAGTGCACCACTTATGGGGTAAATTTCAAGAGTCTCCTCGTGCCCTTTTGTATTTATAAATATGTCCTGTAAATATTAAGTTTAGTTTAAAAACTTGTGTAAAATTTACAGTGGACCCCACACTATTTTGAATATTTCTTTTAAGTCCATGCTAACTCACCTCACATGGTTGTCTACATGATGTGGGCAAGTTGCATAGATACCCTGCCTAGTTTTTGTAATTTCTATTTAGTATGCAAAAATTGTAATTACGTGTTAATGTTTGAGTGTTTTTGCACGCAACTCCTGGATATTATTTTTATTACAAATATACCCATGCGAGGTATTTAATTTTATTTATGATTTTTTATTTTTTTAAATAGCTCATGTGCTTGTAAAATTTTGGGAAAATCATAGCAAATGCCTAAGATGATACTTGTTCGCATCATATTTTTAATTTAGCATTTTACTTGCATTTTCCATTTATTAAAAATCATTTAAGAGCTATTTATTCCTTATTTAACTTTAAAATGCAAAAAATATAAAATCACTTTTAAAAATTTCAGAAAATTAGAGTATTCTTATTACTATATTTTATCACTCCAGACCAAAATTCACAAAAAATATAAAAGATAAACTAAAAATTGAACAACCCTCCTAACCCTATAAAAATTTGCAAAAATTTCATAAAAAAATTGTTTTCTATCATGTAATTTTATTTATATTATATCCTATATATAAAAATAATTTTATGAAATTTTGGACTTAATATCCATTTTTAGATCCAAAAATAATCCATCCTATTATTATATTCTCTATTTTGCTACATTTCATGCATTAAAAGTACCTAAAAATTAGAAAATATTACAAGAAAATAATAAAAATATAGAAAAATTATAAAAATATAAAAAATATTTTGTAATTGCTGAGAATATATAGCTATACTTATAAATCTAAAACCCTATATAGACTATTTATATTATATGTACTTATATACTTATTACAATTAGTATTATTATTAAATACCTATTATATATTTAAACCTTTAAAAAATAAAAATGTTCTTATTTATATTTTTGTATTTAATATATAAATCATATATCATATATAGTATTTATATTTTACATATTATTATATAGATATATATACTTATTATATTCTTAAAAAATAAATTAAAAATAAAAAACTAAAAAGAAACTAAAAATTATAAAATTTAAAAATATAAAAATATAAAACATTAAAAAATCCATAAAAAATAAATATAATTAAAAACCCATAAAAAGCAGAAAAAGTACAAAAAACATTTATTGTTTTATTTTTATTAATTAACATTAAATCCCATATCCTTGTATTTGCTCTCAGTGGTTCGACCCCTGCATTTGCTTGCTATACACACTCTATAGGGTATAATAAATTTCACCCTGCACAATTTATATTGATTTATCATAGATTATGGGTTGATAATTGATTTACTTGGTTGTTAAGATCCGAGAGCCGAGAGAGGCGCCGATACAACGATTACTAGGTCCAACTTATCGGGCACTGCAGTCTCTCCAAGATCGGGCACTAGGATTCCTCATCGACCTTCTAACTAGCAGGTACCACCCAGACTAAGAGAGGCACGGCCCTAGGAAAATAGAATCAAAATACCATACTGGATGCTACCTTGTTATTGACTGGATTAACGAAGTATTGATGTTTCTATTGTACGTGGGCGAGTAGGGCTTCGTCTTCTTGCAGACTTAGTTTGAAGTATTAAGCTTAGGCCATCCCCTTACGGGGGTATCTGTCTCATCGTTCCACATCCGAGGAACCCATTAGGGGGAAATATTGGTTTCTCCTATTAGCTTCCTCCTCTATTCTTTGGCTAAGTAGTGGATCCAAACCCAATAACAAGGATTCTCTTAAAAAGTAGAGGCTACAGATTACAAAGGAAGTGGGAAACACGGGATACTCTTCTGACAATACTCGCTTTCCTATAGGGCTAGCCTCTGAGGACTTTCTATAAGATTACTTGAAAATAAAATAAAATCGAAAAGATAAAAATAGTTTGAACTCTTACGACTTCATTTGTGTTGAGTTGGTGAATCTATTTTACATTGTGTTTGTTTGAATTAGTTTTAGGTCAAAGATTTAGTCCTGCGCACTTGACCCTTTTCATTTCATTTGTTTTCATTTCTTTTTGCCTTGCTCATCTTGAGTCTTCTATTATTTTTCTCTTCATTTCATCTATTGTTTATCGTCGTACTCCATTCCTCATCTATTTTGCTTCTATCCAACATGATGTCGACTCATGGATGGCTTCCCTCCAACACCTACATCGTTTCCATGAACTCAACATCTTCAATAATTCAAGGCGATTCCCGAGAACCCGATTGGATCTTGTGAACCGATCTTCAGACTCCTCATTTTCTTCTCATTCCTCAATAAACTCGGATCACTCTTGTCCCAACATTCGCCCCTTGTGGATAGAGATCAATTTATCTTCATATCAAATGCTCCATTCACACTGGAATTGAACTTAATTCCATATTCATCTCTCCACATTGTGCAATAACTGTCAGTCTGAATGGGATGCATCTTATTGTACATAACCGAACCAGAACCCTGTGCAGATCAATTCCTCTGAGTCTGATTCAGAGATTGTTCCTCAAGGGAAGGGAAAGGGACTGCAACAACCAAATCAGGGCCCACTACCGGATCAGAATACAGTGAATGCTCAGTTGCTAGCTTCCATTCAGTTTATATGGAAACATCTCACCGATCAGGCTCTCGCCCATGTTGCTTTCCAAGACACGCTCAATGACCTGAGGAGGGAGAGAGAGAACAAAGGAGGAGGAGGAGAGGAGAGATAGATGATGAACATAGAGATGGACCTCATGGAGGACTAGCAGATGTGGCAAGGAGAGAGGCTCCCAAGCCTATTCTCAAAGAGACATACAATCCTGACTCTGGCTAGATGACTGAGCAGATGCAGATCCCTGTAGTCCACGGACATTTCGATCTTAAGTCTCAATTCTTGGCTCTTCTTCCTTCTCCATGGGAACACCAACGAAGAGCTCTACATCCATCTCCAACGTTTTTCGACATCTGTAGCATCATTCACTACCGTAACATCATATTAGGTGTAGTCAAAATGACCACAATCCCCTCTAGACTTCAAGACAAGGCTCTATATTGAATTAATCACTTGGGGAAGGTCATGGCGACTTGGGAGGAACTTAAGTATGTGTTCCTCCACAAATTCTACCATCTTGGTCATCTCACTCAGATGTGCACAAGGATTAACAACTTCTCTCAGGGATCGCACGAGTCCATTCATGAAGCCTGGGGGAGATTTAAAGATTTGCAACACCATGACATTCCTCGGACTAGCTTGGTCCAAAATTTCTTTAGGCGCCTCACACAAGAGAGCCAGAGGCTTGTTGATGTCATGTGTGGCAGATCTCATTTCACAAGGATAAGGATGTAGTCTGGTCAATTGTTTAATAAATAACCGAAGGAGAGGTTGCCTTATCCTCATCTTGTACATACCCGAGACAACCACATATCCACCACAAGTTAGTGAACATGGCAGCATCCCACAAAGCAGACAAGGATGAGAGTTCCAACCTTAGCATCATCGGGAGCCACCTATCCAAGGTCGATATTATCGAGAAGAGATCACATGATCTTGAGAAGTTGTCTGTGATCCAACAGAGAATCCAGTACCTAGACAAGCTGGATTAGATCATCAAAAAGCCGGAGCTGTTGGTCAGCACCATCAACGCCATGCAACCTGCGATCCCATTAGTCGCAACTCCTGCTGAGTTGAAGGAGCCTTCATCGCCACAACAACCTCAGTTGAGTTTAGGGTAGCCCCAGATCCGGCACATATACTATATGCACGCTCCTGATTAGACACCTCCATAGTCGTCGCAATAGCCTATTGTCTACCAGCCAGAGCCCCAGCCCCCATCATATGTTGATCCATTTTTCCACCACTGCCCCAAATCCAAGAAGTGAATGGCATCTGGAATAATGATACACCATTGGTTCATCCATGCGGAAAACAATAAGGCCAATCCTTTGTAAGTCGGTCGTATCACAACCTTCCGATGGGAGGTTTATCCAGCAACACCAGCCTCTGCAGAACCGGTCTCCACCATATCAGAACACCTAGAGACATAATCATTCATTCCACCGGCCTGCATATCGCCAGTACCAATCGCATCACCAATACACGATTGCTCATCAGAATCAGTACCTCCCTCCTCGTCAATTTCATCAATAGCAACTTCCTCCTCAATACAATCATCAGTCTTCCCACTCTCAGCCTCCACGGCAGTATCATTCCCAGCACGGTCAGTACGTTGAACCTAAGGCTACTCTAGTGAACCCTGCTCTAGATTGTTAAGCTTAGCTAGTCAAAGGCCTAACAGAGATGAGCCAAAAGCTTGATGACCTTACTGCCACATACTCCCATTCCAACGCAGGTCGAGGCTAACCCCAGCAACTTCAAAAGGAAATAGTAGGTAGTTTGTGATATGTCATCCAC
The DNA here is from genome assembly GCA_037367405.1 of Ottelia alismoides. NCBI lineage: Eukaryota > Viridiplantae > Streptophyta > Magnoliopsida > Alismatales > Hydrocharitaceae > Ottelia > Ottelia alismoides. Next base: position 193,106 of record JAZKJV010006047.1, on the reverse strand, counting down.
CCCCATAGAGTCAGGTATTTCAGATTATGTTTTATCTAATTTTGTGACTCTCAGGAGCGATAGGACGTTGCAGCTGTTTGATGCACAAAAGGGGAAAATAAAGCATCTTCTGGTGAGTCGTCTTCTACATCAGCCGGAGCAACAACAGAGCCGGTGAGGAAGAAGATAATGGAGGGGAGCACCAGCCATCCACCACCACAACATCAACAAAAAATTACAAAAAAATCAGCAAAAAGAAAATTTTTAAAAAGAGAATAAGAGCCAAAGCCAAGCAGGACTAGCCCAGGAGGAGCCAGCACTAGCAGCAACTCTAGAGCCAACAAGTGAAGCCTAAGCTCTTGTTAATATATTTTTGCCTATTTTGCATGGAGACCCACCTTTTGGCCAGTCATTTGTACATAATTATGTAATTAAGAATAATGCATTTCCTTCTGTGAATATTCCTTTTACAGAGCAATTAAAAATATCAAAAAATTAGAAATTTGAAAAATGCATTGTCTGGTCCTGATGTTGTAGAAATTTTTGAAAAATCTTATTTTAAATATGCCATTTATGAAGGCTATGCAATACATACCAACAATGAAGAAATGTTTGAAAGAGGCATGTACCTCTAAGCGTCCGAGCTGCAAAAATAGACATAACCGAGGAGAAAAACACATCCTAACCATGGTCACTGTGAATGCTATCAGTGATCTCCCACAGAAAAAGAAAAACAAGGGAGAACACTTAATCAGATGCCATATTTTGGATCATACATTCGAACGAACTCTGCTTGATATCGGGTCTTCTATAAACCTCATGCCCTCCTCATTTCTCGAAGAATTCGGACTGGAATCGCTTAAGTCCACTCACATGATCCTTCAGTTCGATGATAGATCGATCAAGCGGCTTAGAGGTTTACTAGAGGATGTTATCGTGATTGTGCCCAGTGGATTTTGTAGTCCTAGATATGGATTCTCCTACACCATTAATCCAGACTCCCATCATTATTGATCGATCGTTCCTTCAAAATGCAGAAGCAATCGTTAACCACTGGTCTGGAATGATTAGATTTCGCTCACATAGTGATCGAGTCACCGTGGACATGATCGTCGAGCTGAAAGCCACATCTGATGAAGGCAAGCAAGACCCAACAGAAGATTGTGACATTGTTGATATCAATGATCAAAAATTTTCTTTGAATGATATTATGACACAGGAAATCCTCTCTTCAGAGGAAGACCTAGATAGAACATTTAACCGACTCCACTATCAATTGGGAGACAGATTCTGAATCACTAATCAACTTATTCGAAGAAAATCCATGTCAAATTGAAGACAAAGAATTCATTGTAGATATATTTGTTACATTCATATCAGAGCTAAGAGTGATAGAGGTGGAAGTCACCTCATTGATTTCAGCAAACCATCCATCAACTAGCAAAATATCTGATGTGACCACGGAGTAGACCCTACTATTACCTGAATTAAAAAGGCTCCTGGTAGGCCTGAAGTATGTTTTCCTTGCAAGTGAAGAAAATATGTATCAGGTTATCATCAGCAGCAGGCTGACTCCGGATCAAGAATCTCGACTGCTCGAGGTTGTAGATAAAAATCGTAAGGCACTTGGTTGGAAAGTTTCAGATCTCTAAGGGGGATAAATCCAGCTTTGTGTTCACACCATATATATCTTGAAGATGGCTGCAAGCCATCCCGTGAATTCCAAAAAAGTTTAAACCCTAACCTACAGGACATGGTTATGAAAGAAATCATAAAATGTTGTGAAACATGCTTCATTTACCCTATCTCCGACTCAAAATGGGTGTGCCCCCTGCATGTTGTTCCAAAGAAATCGAGGCTCACTATGGTTAAGAATGACCAAGGAGAGGAGATTCCTACTCGGGTACCAACATCTAGGTGTATGTGTGTTTATTACTGCTGCATGAATTCAGACACAAATAAGGACTACTTCCCTCTTACATTTATTGATCAAGTTCTTAAAAGATTGGCTGGGAAGGAATTCTTTTGTTTCTTATATGGATACTCCGGCTACAACCAGATGGCGATCGCCCTTGAGGATCAAGAGAAAACAACATTCACCTGCCCATTCGACATATATGCCTTCCGCAGAATGCCCTTTAGATTGTGCATTGTTCCTGCCACACTCCAAAGGTGCATGCTTGCTATCTTTATCGATATGGTCAGGAGTTTTCTTGAAGTTTTCATAGATGATTTCTTAGTATACAGTGACAGTTTAGATTCATGTCTTATATACCTAGATAGAGTATTGCAGAACTGATGTGAAGTCAACCTAGTACTATCATAGGAAAAGAACCACTTCATGGTTACTGAAGGTATTGTGCTGGGCTACGTCGTTTCAAAGCGAGGCATGGAAGTCGACTTGGTGAAGGTGGATGTCATTGCTAAACTAGAGTCACATCGAAATGTCAAAAATGTGAGGTCACTCCTTGGACATGTCGGATTCTACAGAAGATTCATCAAGGACTTCAGCAAGCTTGTCTGACCTCTTACTGAGCTTTTATGCAAGGAGACTGAGTTCATTTTTTATCTCCAATCTTTTCAGCAGTTGGAAGACATAGTCATTCAGACTCCAGTCTTATAGCCACCTGATCGATCTCTCCCATTTGAGATCATGACGGATGAATTAGACTTCGATGTTGGGGTTGTCTTAGGACAAAGAAGAGATAAGTTATTCTATATCATTCATTATGCCAGCAAGACATTAGATGAAGCACAAAGAAACTATACAGTTACATAGAAAGAATTGTGGGCAGTGGTATCAGCCTTAAAGAAATTCAGATCCTGTCGTCTTGGATCTAAAGTTATTGTTTTCACTGACCACTATGTTATCCGATATTTATAGCAGAAGAAGGATGCAAAATCATGCCTACTTAGTTGGATTCTTCTCCTCTAGGAATTCAACTTGGAAATTGAAGACAAACCTAGAGTTCAGAATGTGGTAACGGATCATTTATCCAGAATTGAATGCGAAGATACTCACCTAGTAGTGCACCAATCACAGAGACCTTCCCTGATGAATCCATTCTTAGCATTGAATCTCTCCCTTGGTACGCTGATATTTTGAACTACCTCATCTCTGGGGTAGTCCAAAAAGATTAGATGCGAATCAAGAAGTACAAGTTCATGTCCGACATCCACTTTTACCAATGGTAAGATCCATACCTGTTCAGGAAAGGAACAACTTGCATTTGGCATCGGTGTGTTCCTCAAGAGGAGTACACGTGTCCTCGAGCACTGTCATATGCTCGAATCCGGTGGACACCATTCTGGAAGTCGAACGACAATGAAGATACTGCAGCTTGGCCTCTGATGGCCCACACTATTCAAGGATGCCAATGAATACTTCAAATCCTACGATGACTGTTAGAAGATGGGAAACACCCTTGGTATTAAAAATTCTACGCCCTCAAATTCATTCAGATATCTGATGTATTCGATGAATGGTGCATTGATTTCATGAGTCCATTTCCTAACAGTCAAGGCTACAAATACATCCTGCTTGTTGAGGACTATGTGAATCAATGGGTGGAAGCTATCCTTGCTCGAGCTGCCAATAGCAGAATAGTCTATAGAATTGAAAGATAATAACATCTCGCAGTTTAGGATACCGAAGATTCTAATCTCAAACGGGGGTAGCCACTTCAAAATAAAGAGATTAAGAAATTAATGAGGGAGTATGACATTGATCATTCTCAATCCAATGGCTTGGCTGAATTATCAAACAGAGAAATCAAGACGATCCTGCAGAAACTTGTGAGGCTGAATAAAAAGAATTGGTCACAACTTCTGGACTAAGCATATTGAACATCCTACAAGTCTCCTTTGGGCATGTCGCCCTATCGTCTTGTTTATGGAAGCCATGCCATTTGCCTGTAGAATTAATTCACAAATCTCTTTGGGCAGTAAACATCTGTAACCTCGACTAACAGAACGGTGTTCAGAAGAGAATGATAGATCTGAACAACCTCCTGGAATTTAGGAACTATGCCTACGATAACAACTTGATGTACGAAGAAAAGGTCAAACACTGACACGACAGGTACATCAAACAAAAGACCTTAAAACATGGATAGAAAGATTTATTATTTGACATGAAGTTGAAGATTTTCCCAAGAAAATTGAAGAGTAAATAGACAGGGTCCTACATTGTGAGAACTGTGCATGACAATGGAAGTATCCTTGTATCATAGTTTTCAGCTGACACAACCATTTATCATCAATGGTCAGTTGCCAAAGTCATATCTAGAGCACGACACATTCCTGAGCATTGTTGATTAAATTCAAGTGATTTTTGATGAAGATATATTTGTTGCAGCAACAGTGGAGCTGGACAATGCCTCCAAAAATATCTTTGATTAGTTTTCTTATTTTCTTCTTTTCATTTCTATTTTTCAATTCTTTCATTCTTCCATGTTGCACTCATCCCATTCATATGTGTTATACTTAGGGTATGCTTCATCCTAAGTATAGGAGGATGAGTGCATTTGAATTATTCATTATTCATTCTCTCGCTTGTCTCTCAATTTTTGCTATTCTGTCTATACTTAGGGATATTTCACCTTAAGTATAGGGGGACAAGCCGAGCCCATTAATTTCGTACATTATGATCTTCGATCATCCCTATTTTGTGTATAGCCTGCTATACTTAGGATTAATTGATCCTAAGTATAAGGGGGATGACGGACTTCTCATTCTTTCTTTAGTCGTTGTAGTATAGACTTTCTATACTCAACACGAGTTATGTCTTCCTTTTTCTCTCTGATCACTATGAGGACATAACTCAAGCAAAGTATAGGGGGGTCATTAGGGTGGAGTATTGGGCTTAACCCGGCCCAACCCGAAAAAACCCGGCCCGAGCCCGCTAAGTTTTCTTGGGCTGTGGGCCGGGTCGAGGTCCAGGATTTTTGGTAATTTGATGTCCCAGGCCCGGCCCAAGGCCAACATGAGCGAAACCTGGTTCGAGCCGGGCTTGGCCCACTCGACCAATTACTATCCATTTCCCATTCGTGATTGCATGCTCTCTTTTTAAAACTTTAACGTGGGGATTTCTAATGTGACATGATTGTAATAATTGGAGTCAAAAATTCAATATCAAAATTTGAGATCCTTTTAAATTCAACTCGTACAGATGAACATGCACTTGTTCAATCCAAGGTTTACAAATACCTGCAAATCAGAATCAAATAATTGGACACCAAAGCAAATTGCTCTTGCAAACATTCTGTACTTAGATTCAGGAGCTAATAAGACTAATGAAAATAAACTCAATAATTCAAACCCGATGTATACTTTTGAACCACATTTTCATAATACACGCATAAACCTAAAACAACATGATAACGTCACTATAGTCCAAATAATCAAAATCTATAAAACCCAAATAGAAAATATTGTAGTGAATAAAAAAGGTTAAGCACCTTAAGTGCTTCAAATATAAAAATCGATCCAGTGAAAAAAATCAGCCAATTGTAGTAGCATGTGTGGTTCCGTCATTGTCACCCAACCTAAAATAAAAATATTTGTTAATTGTGGTGGGAACTTAGGTATGTGCGAAATGAACATACCATTGCAACGTCAGTCAATAATAAATCGATAAATGCTTTATTATTATTCATCTGGACGAACAACTGAAATTTAAAAAAAGATCGTGAATAATTGAAATTCAATTATCATAAAATGATTACTCAATTAATTAAAAAAACTCAACAAACCTGTAAAGAACAAATCCTCATTGTCATCAGCCTCTTCCTTTGATGTTCCTGATCCACATAACCAATCTTGGATGCAAATCAAAGCTTCCACCGTAGATGGATCCAACCGACTACGGCAAGCATCCAAAACTCTACCCCCTGTGCTAAATGCAGACTCGGAAGCAACTGTAGACACCGGAATCGCCAAAAAATCTCGAGCCAACCTAGAAAGGACTCTGTACATACTTGAATTTGATTTCCACCAATGTGGAATATTGAAATAATTATCTTTTTCTTCATCAAAATATGCAGAGTTGTCAACTAAATACATATCGATCTCTGATTTTTCTATTTCCATGCCCACCATCTCTTTTTTCTTCTTACGAAATTCAGCTATAAAATCTTCTCTCTTGTGTCCCGTAGCGGATCCAGTAACATTAGCAACAACCGAAGAAGGAGATTGAGATTGTGGACATTCAGCATCCATTGTGGATTGAAAATGCATAGAATATTCCTCATATATTTTGTACATAGTAGTCTCTACTTCGCACATAAAATCATCAACCTCAGAATATGAATAGACCTTTGACAAAAAAAATCTAATATATCAAACTTGTAACGAGGATCAAGGGCGACTGCAATCGCCAAAGGTAAATTGCATGCATATTCCGTCCAGTACTTTTCGAATTTGACACGTATTTTGGCTGCCATATTTCTTATGGAGAAGTCATCACTTCCAAGTAAAAGATTCAACTCCCTTTTGACTACAAAAATTTGTTTAAAACATAAATTAGAGGTAGAGTAGCGATGCCCAGAAAAAACTTCTGTTGCCAGATAAAATACTTCCAGAGCTCCAAAAATATTTTCTGCCTTCTTCCACTCTCCAATGCTCGGGATGTCAAATAAGTATGGATCACGCGACTTCATGCGTACAAAACTTTCGAGTAATTGAGTGTTGACTGAAGCATTAAAAATGTGGAATTCCACCGTGTGCTTACATCCAAGACGAGTCCCTTGTTTGTAGCAACTCGTTCTTGCTTAGCAACCTCCTCAAACTCCTCCTTTCGATGCTGTGAACACTTAACATACTTCACTAAATTTCTGATTTTAGCATCAATTTCTTTAATTTCATGTAGCCCATCTTGAACAACTAAATTTAAAATATGTGCCCAGCATCGAACATGAATAATCTTCCCGTTGAGAATAAGACCAGACTTAGGAGCAAAATGCTCAATTAAATTTCCAACTACAACATCATTAGCATATGCATTGTCCACTGTAATAGTGCACAAATTGTCAATACCCCATTCAGATAATTGATGAACAATCATATCAGAAATATTATCACCGGTGTGCGGGGAGGGGAGCACGCAAAAATTCAAATTTTTTTTCTTAAGCAACCAATGCTCATCAATGTAGTGGTCGGTGATAGCAAAATAGCCTATAATTTGTATTGATGTCAATACATCTGTAGTAATGCAAATTCTGTGGGAGTTTTTTTAATCTCATCTTTCAACTTGATCTTCTCTGTATCATACATTTTTAGACAATCCCTTCTCAAAGTGAATCGAGAAACATGCTTGAACCGTGGTTGTAGATTTACCAAGAATGCCTTGAAATCATCTTTCTTAAGCAACTGGAAAGGCAATTCATGTTTAATAAAAACTCGAGTCAATTCTTCTCGACTTTTTTCTTGATCAAATTTCCAATTAGCGTGTGACACGCTAGCATTTTCAAATGCAGAAAAATGTAATAATTGTTGACCTTCATTCTTACTTCTACTGTGTATATAATACTTCTCTACGTGTCTCTTCAGATGACTGGTCCCACCTTGCGTTCCACATGATAAGATATGGTGACATTTTAAACACTCGCATCTTTCTTCGCCTTTATCATTTGAATCAATGATTTTAAAACTCTTCCAAACATCTTATATAAGGCGTTTGGGTCGCTTGTGTATGGTAGTGTTAGTCTCAATGGGAGCATCACAATGGCCAACAAAAGTTTCATTCGCATCACCAACAATATCATTATTGGCGTCCATTATCTACGTGCATAAATAAAAAAGCACTTTAGTACTTGATTATTGACAAACTGTGTAATTACAATTCTAAAAAAATCTATTATAAGCAAACAATTGTACATGATGTGAATAATTATGAAAATGAAATGTGCACGATAACGTTTATGAAATCTATTCATGCGAATTACCTATTGCAATTCATGGGAATATGGCAAAACTAATAGCATGTTAATATTATTAACAAGTTCAACATCTACCTACGATACACAAATTAAGAACACAACTCTAAAATAATAAAGAATATTATGGATGTTACCGAGAGTGTCGGTGAGTCGGGGATGGAAGTATTGTGTGGATATGTCCTTGTCGCCGCTTCAAGAGTTGCCGAAGAGTTGAGTTGGGAAAAGAAATCAAGGCTACTACCTCAGTTTTCAATCAACGCCATAGTAGGGTTTTGTTCGTATGAACTCTGATTAAGCGAGAAAGAAAAGAAATCAAGGGTACTACCTTAGTTTTCAATCAACGCTGAGAATGACTTTGTTTATCTCTAGCATTCACTCCCTTCCACATATTTATACTGTGATGTTAACTGTTATTCTATATTTATTCACTACATCCCAGAGAAATAAAAAATATCATCCTCTTTTGACGATTAAAGAAGACAATATATGTTTGAATGTTTTTTCACTATATATTCAATAAAAAAGGATGTTGATATTCTTTTGATTCTAGGGAAATCATTGATAATATCTTCTAGACCACAAAATTATAAAATTGTGGGATGAGGAAGGCGTACCAGTGCAGAGGTAAGTTTCTTCATCTCATTTCCTTCGACAGTTCTCGAAGACAGAGATGAGGGGATTGGCTGCCGCAAATCAAAAATCCCGGATGATAATGGTGAAGGATGGGAATGGTTATTAGGGTAGGGATTTGGTGAGGAGATCGTGGGTTTCCAAAAAAGGATGGAAACGGTTGTTAGGATGGGCATGGGAACCGTTGTTTGGGTGGGGATTTGCAAAATTAAATTTTCAAAAATGACGGGCCAGGCCGAATTTTAGCGGATTTTTGCGGGTCCGGGTCGGGCCTGGCCCGCCACTGAAATATTTGAAAAATCACAGCCCGCGTCCGACCCAAGTATTTATCGAGTACGGGCCAGGTCTGGGCTTTTGTGGGTCGGGTCAGGGTCAGGCCCTGGCCAACCCGGACCAATGCTCCACCCTAGGGTTCATACATGCATTGCATATATTTTAGCCATAACTTGTAGTTTCGTATTTTCAATAAATATGGCTAAAATATTATATGGGTTAGAATATACAATAATCAATTGTAAAGAAGACACCCTATATGTATAAAATTAATCCTAATTCTTTTCTAAATATGGTTAATAAATTGGTTTAAAAATAGTTTAGAAAATGATTTGAAAAATGGTTTGAAAATGTCTTGAAAATCTGTTAAAAATCATTTGGAAAACTTTTTGTGAAATGTTTTCAAATCTTTGTAAAAATTTTCTCAAATGTTAATAAAATTTGTTTCATTTGTTTGAATAAAATACTTGAAAATTTGGTTTGCAAATGATTTCGAAAATGATTGCACAAACTACTTTAAAAAATCCATATATACTGTTTGAAAAATATTTGCAAACTAATTTCCAAATTTTGTAAATGTTTGTAAAATAGTTTGTTAAACTATTTGTAAAATAACTTTTCAAAGTATTTGTAAAAATATTTTCAAATTATTTTGAGAATCTCGTACATAAATATGATCAACAACAATCCTAATAAAATTATGTATATATATAATCATTATATAAAGTCTATAAATAACAACTAACTTAACCTGTATAAAGTCCCAGTGTGAATCCTTCAACCATTTCTTGTAAAATATCGATGCACTCCTGTGTAAATATCTGTAAATACTTCTTTCACTAACCCTTATAAAAAATCTCTAAAAATTCAAAATTTCCAAAACTACAAAATTTTGCAAACTATTTTCCAAATTTACATAAAATTTTGTAAAACTTTACCAAAAATCTACAAAAAAATCAAAAATTAGAAAAATAGCTTCACAATTTTTTTTCTTTCATGGTAAAGCATTTGCATTTTTCAGAATGATATAGACAATTGAATAAGTCTAAATAAAGTCTGAAGATTGGATCTTAGTCTAGACCTTAACTCACTTAATTTTAGAGGAATCCATTAAGGATTGAAATTGAGATGCTTTGGTTCACCTTGACTTAATCCTTTAGGTTCCATGAGACTATGTTCATGAATCGATTCAATGTGTCTAACTAGAACCCTTCATATCATCCGTATGACTCTTGAGACAGTGGTGTGACTAGAAACCTCGTACTTAACACTTAGCTCAACCCAGATGGATTTTTGAAAATCTTAGAGTCTAAGTCGGGACGATACTAAGACGCTTTGTTAAGGGTGGCCTAGGAACCATTCTTGGGGACTGCGAAACCGCTACTTCAACCTACTTCCTCTAGTAGCATGGACATCTAACGACTGGAGATTGGATTGAAATTAAGCTTTGGATGAGGAATGGTCTACTAGCACAACTTTTTACAAGACCCTAAAACACGGGCGGACTAAAAGATTCTATATTTATGGGGTCAAAACAAGAATGTAGAGCAATGTTATCCAAGAAAATATCCAAAAAGAAGCCTACACCAAAAATTCCAAAAAATCGAGCTTCCAGAAAAAGCCTACTTCTTGATGAAAACTTTGTTACACTGGCCGAGCTTCACAAGGGAATGCAACTACACTGGTCCATTTCCACTTCTTTCCCCATTCTCCTAGCTTCTCTCCTTTTCAATTGTGAACTAGCATGCACCTGACCTTAGAAGGAAATATCTGTCTCCCCGAGGATGAGTTCCCAGAGGAGGAGACTCCTTGATAGTTCAGTTATTTGTCTGGGAAGAGCTAACCAATTCATACATGTGGTACTTGTCATTTCAAGGTTGTGAGAGTATGCAACTGAAAGGATGGTTCTGATTAGACTATGAATTGAACTGGACAGAGGATTATGGAACCTAAAGGTTGTTGTGTCACACCTCCTATCCTTAATGTGGTTTAGAACACATTAAGAATCCAAAGATCTTAACCGAGCTCCAAACTTTAACTTTATTAAGACAAGCTCAAGAGTCAAAAATTATTCCATTTCTTTCCTTTTCTTTTCTTTATTTTTTTCTACACTGATTATCATAAGTGTTTGCTAGGGACTAGCGAAGGCAAGTCTAGGGGGTGATGAATCTCCATTTCATCACCTTTATTCTTTCATTTTGGCCTTAAATCCGTAGCTAGATGCATGAATATAACATTAATTTGTACAAAATAACACTTATTAATTGACCAGAAAATACAGTATAAATACATGTATTTAAATCTAAAATAAAATAAAGGAAAGAAAAGAAAAAGAAATGAACAGTCAAAGACACTGAATGAACCTAGACACCGAGACCCAGTCATCATGATGACTTGGTCGATAAGGAATAAAGTAGGGGGAGATAGTGTAGAGAAAATATATAGAAAACACTCAAAAACCCTAAGTTTCATTCATCAATAATGTATTTTGGCACCTATTTTATTCTTTATTATCTACACCTCAAATCAATAAATTTTGAACATGACAGTTGTACATAAAAATACAAAGAAAAATACAAAATTGATTTCACGTAAAAATAATACACAGTGCACCTGGGATACAAAACAAAAAGATGCAAACAAAAAGTTCTCGGACCTTTATCTCCTCCATACATAATCAAAATTGACCAAACTTATCTATTGTTCATAAAATTAAATTATCTATTTAATGAAGGTGTTTCATTTAATTTGGAGTTGAGATGCAAAAGTTGCTTTTAGGTCCGTATTGTATTGTATACACGTATATAAATTAAATATAATTATTCTTTATATTTTTATATATTTGTAAATATTATTCAAAACACATTTCAACAATAAAAAAAATAAAACATTAAAAATGCATTAAAATAAATAAAGTAATAAAATATATAGGTAAACTATACTTATATAATACATGTACATATTTATTTAGGTAAATAAATAAATAAAATAAAATAATAAAAACATGAAAATGTGTAACTAAATAAATTACAAATATATAAATTAAGTATATAAAATAATAAAATGCAAAATACAAAGTAAAAATAAAAACACCCTAAATACATGTATATAAACCTATGTATATACATGTAAATATTAACACATAATAAATTATAAATTATCTTGTAAAAATAAATAAAAATCATAATAATATACTACATAAAATAATAAATATTTTTGGTATTTTTAACCAAAAATTAATTAAATTGTTTATTGATTAAAAATGAATTAATAAGGGAATTAACCCCATCTTTTTCCTAGTTGGTCCACGTAGACCAATTAGGAAGCCCGGACTGTTGATCGTCCGATCAATTGTCCAGCCCTCCCCGCCTCCTTTGTCAGAGGTCACGAGACCTCTGACTTCGCCCCATTTGCACTCCTCAACCATTTTTCCATGATCCTCGAGACCGCCACCCTTTTGTTCCCCCATCGTCCCTACTCCATGCCTACCCGTTAGATCTCACCTACCACCTCTCATCCTCACACCATCTCCTCCACCTTTTTGCCAAAAACCATGCCTATAAAAACTGCCCACCTTCTCCTTTTTTGGATTTGATCCTTCTTCTACCTCCGTAACCCCAAAAGGAAACCTTGGTCGAGTCTCTGGTGACAGCAGATGTCACTCCCATCCTTTATAGTGCGAATAAGAGGGATGAGGAAGCGATCTAGGTCTGTCGGAATCTTGCTCTGACGACCTTCTTCTGCTCCTTGTCCCAAGCAGATATGAGCTGCTAGTTATATTTTTTTAGCATTTTAATTCAACATGTTAGATTAGCTTTTAATTCGTGTTTATAAGAAGTAACTTAGTGTAATTTTAGGATTTAAAATTGCTGGAGCTTTTAACTCCAACCCCAAATTCAGTTGTTATCAGACTCATTTCGACCCCTCTTCACCCTCATCATCCTGCTCTTTCGCTTCTTCATCGATTTCCCTCTGTTTCCCCCTCGATCTTGTAAGGATTGAAGTCCACCGAGCTCTCTCCTCTGCCCATCACCAAAGCTCTTCCATCCCATTCACTCTTTATGCCTACAGCTTCAGGAGAGGGATGAGAGCAACCCTCTCGTCTCCCTCCATGTTTTTGTGTAGGAAAAGGCGCTTCGCAACACTGAAGAGAAGTCTCGAAGCTCATTCCAGAGCTCCAGGTGGCTCAGACCACCAGACCCCTTCCAATGGGGCTCGAACCTCATTGAAGTAACATGTAGATGGGAAGGTCGCCAGGAAGAGAAGGCGACCTTCAGTGAGGCGATAGTGGCCAGAGACATGCCGAATCAAAAGTTGAAGCTCAACCCATCCATGTTCTTGAGGTGTTCTTATAGACACCTCGAGAGATGTCCGATCAAGGCGCAACTCCATAATATTTCACTATTGGATCAGTAGTGTTTCATCGTCCTCCTCGGCTGCACGATCGACCACGTGGTGCAAGGAGAAGCACCCGATTCATGCCTTTAAGGGTAAATGTATAAGTAATCCCCTCACATTTTGTATTGTCCTTCCATTCCTGTAAATATCAAGTTAAGGTTAATTTTTTTGTAAATATTGTGAGGACCCATGGACTTCCTTAATATTGCTATCAGGTCCATGCGCCTCACGTGTTACGCCACATTAGGCGTTGTGAATAATGCAAGAAAACCCTTACGGGTTTTATTCATTTACTTTTAGTCTTAAAAATTGTAACAATAGTGAAATATTTTGGGGATATTTTCATGAAGACCCTTGTAGTTTATTCTTATTGCATATATGCCCCTACAAAATTGTTTATTTTATTTTGTGCATTTTTATTCGTATTAAATACTCGAGTTCCTTAAAAATATTAAGGTAATGATTGTAGGTGCATAATATATTACTCATTCATGCCTTATTTTTATTTTTACATTTACTTGTATTTTCCCATTTATTAAAAAAAGAATAGGAGATATTTATCTAGTATCTAAACATAAAAATTCAAAAAAAAATAAAACTTACCTTAAAAATTCCAAAAAAAATTTCTAGTGTATATTACTATAGATTATAACACCAGACAAAAATTAATAAAAAAATAAAAATACTAAAAAATGAAAATAATAAAACCCTATAAAATCAGTAAAAATTACTAAAACTTCCCAAAAAAAGAGTTTCATCTTTCTCATTTTTGTTTATATTATATGTCAAAGATTAAAATAGTTTTGGGAATTTTTGGACTTATTATATATTTTTAAAACCCAAAACAATCCAGCGTATTTATTATATCTACTATTTTTGATATATTAAATACCTTAAAATACATAAAAATTATCAATAAATTTAAGAAAAATCATAAAAATAGAGAAAAACATTAAAAACATAGGAAATATTTTATTTTTTGAATTTTGAGTATGTAACTTTATTTAAAAATATAAAACCCTATATAGACTATAATATATTATATAATACTTATATAATACTTATTATTACTATTATTAATTATTAATACCTAATATATATTTAAAACCTTTAAAAATAAAAAGGATTGTTCCTATATATATTTCCTATGTTTCCTATATTTAGTTATTATATATCTTATATATTAGTTATAATATACATATTATCATTATTACTATATATATACATAGGGTTAAATGAGTATGCTCTTTAGGAGCATATAAGAGTATGCTTCCACCTTTCTTTCCGCATTTTTTTAAATGAAACATGGGAGGAAGTATTTAGAATAATAAGTGGAATATGTGTTTTAAATTTTGTGTAAAACAAACATTCCTAACACTTCTATCTGGATGGGGTCAATTTCAACAATTCTGAGACCGTTAAAATTTGATAGTCTTGATGAAGGGGATAGAAGTCTCGAATTAAGTCAAATTTTGAATGACACCATGGTGACATATTGTGATCTAAATTCTACTAGATTTCATTTCAGAAAAATAAAAAATATGGGGAAAAGAGGATGGGAGCATGTAAGTTACATGCTCCCATGGAGCATACTCCTTTTTCCCATATACATAGTACATCCTTAAAAATAAAAGAATATAAAATTTAGCAAAATTAAAATAAAAATTCAAAAATTCAAAAAAAAATATAAAAAAACATTAAAAATCCATAAAAATTAAGTATAATTAAAAATCAACAACAAATCAAAAGGCTAAAAAGGTACAAAATAGTTATTATTTATTTTTATTAATAGATAATAATTATACCTACCCATCGCTATCTAAGGTTCGACCCCTATTACTTGTCACTGTATATCATTTGTAGGGTATAATAAATTTTACCCTGCATATTTATTCATTGTTTATTTACATACTATGGGTTGAGTGTTGATCTCTTTGGTTGATTGGGTTCCGAGAGCCGAGAGAGGCGCCAATACAACGATTGTCGGATCTGACTTGTCGAACACCGTAGGCCCTCCAAGTCAAACGCTAGGATCCCCGATCTTCTGAATTATCACCTAAGAGGTGTTAAAATTTGCATTTTGCACGAATATTATCCCCTTGGTCACATGATCCAAATGCGAACATTGATTTCAAACTTCTCGCAATTTTCCCATGAACCTATCCATGAGGCATTGGAACGATTTAAAGATTTATAAGAGAAGTGCCCCCTTCATGACACTCTTAAGACCAGTTTGGTCTATAACATTTTCGGGGGCTTGAACCAAGAAAGCCATAAGCTGGTGGATGCAGCCTGTGGAGGATCACATTTCAACAAGGATGAAGACGTCGCATGATAGATTTTTGAGGATATAACCAAAGGTCCGACCGCCCTATCTTCATCTCGTGACTTCCAGAAGAATCCTCAAATTCCTCCCAAACCTGTCCATATGGCATTATCGTATAGAGAAGAGAAAGACAAGAGTTCCAACCTAAGCGTCATCGAAAACCATCTCACAAAGGTGGACATAATTGAAAAACGATCGCAAGACTTAGAAAAATTAGATGTGATCGAACAAAGGACCAAATATTTGGACAAGCTTGATCAAATCACCAATCAATTGGAGCTCTTGGTCAGCATAATCAACTCGTGTCAGTCTGTGAGTTCAACTGTCGAGACATATGCCGAGCCCAAGGAAGCCCATCTGCCATAGAGTCAAAGAAAACGACAGCCGGTCTAGCATGTGTACTACGTGCAGGCACCCGACCAGGCACCATTGCAGTAGCAGACACATATGGCAGTATACCATCCCGAGCTCCAGTCATTTGTCGAGCCGCTCTTTCCACCACCTCCACAAATCAAAGAGGTAAATGGCGACTGGAGCAACGATCAGCAATTGAACTATCTTGGCGGACAACCGCAGGGTCAATCATCGGTTATACACCTGCTCCACCAACAACAAGGTGGAAGACCATACCAGCACCAACTCTTGCATCATCAGTCTCCACAGAACACTAACAAATGGATATTGAATTTCCAGTAGTCAGTCTATCGCCAACCTTCATACCACCACCCAAGGACGGATGGAGGGGGGCAAGGAGGGGCAAGTGCCCCCCCTCAATTTTTGCAAAAAATACTATATATAGCACATCTCTCATGCAGCCTCTCTCATTCCTCTCTATCGCACTCTCTCTCCCTATTTCCCCTCTCTCTCTCGTACTCTCTCTCCCTATTTCCCCCTCTCTCTCGCACTCTCTCTCCCTATTTCCCCCCTCTCTCTCCCGTACCCTCTCTCTCCCTCTTTTCCCCCCTCTCTGCCGCACTCTCTCTCTCCCTATTTTCCCCCTCTCTCTCCCGTACCCTCTCTCTCCCTCTTTTCCCCCCTCTATGTCGCACTCTCTCCCGTATCCCCTCTCTCTCCCTCTTCCCCTCTATCGCACCCGCCTCTCCCTCTTTTCCTCTCTCTATCACACTCCATCTTTCCCCCTCCCTCCCGTACGGACTCTCCCTCTTTCCTCCCCCTATCGCACCCGCTCTCTTCCTCTTTTCCCCTCTCTATCGCGCTCTCTCTCCCTCTCTCCCGTACCCCTTTCTCTCCCCCTTTTTATCCCTCTCTCACCGTCTCACGCCTCTCTATCTCTCTCTCTCGTCCTGCACTCTCTATCTCTGGTACTTTTTCTCTCTCAACTGCTCTCTCTCTCTCTTTAGATATTCTCTTTTATCATTATCTCTCTTGTTTTATTGCTCCTCAGACGCCATCAAATTAGACGAAATTCGACGGCATCAAGATTCAAAGTTGAAGAAAGAAAGGTATATTTTATGTTATATAAATTCTTATTAACAATGTTCATTTATTTTCTTATTTTTTATGTTTTTTTACTATTATCAAAAGTTTAATTTGATAAGAATCTTTTATATAAGAAATTCTATTGAATAATGTTACTGACTTACCGTATAAGTTTATGCATCTAGATTCTTTTTTAAAAGATATTAGACAATGTATATGTTCTTATTCAATTTTTCCATAAAAATGTTAATAAGAAAAAGTGAAAATTGTTTGGTATTTTAAATAATTATTTTATAATTTGATGATTATTCGCATGCAAATAATAAGTAAATTTACATGTTAGTCGAGTTATTGACACAATTTACTTTTTACATATAGAATGGAAAAATATTTCAAACGAGTGGGAGGTCCAGATTCATCCATTTCCCAAAGTAGTAAAGATAATGAAGTTGAATCAAGTAACAAGCGTGTATGTTTGGAAATTACTACAGATCTTGTGGCAGATCCTGGATTGAGACCAAAGATATCTTCTTATGATCCTAATGATCGAGATCGTATTAGGAGAGCTTATATTCAAAAAGGTCCATGTCAACCTCAAAGTCATAATTTTCTGCAAACAATGATTGGAAATAAATTAAGGTGATTTAACCCAGCTTGGTTTAGTGAGTACAAAACATGGCTAGAGTGCAGCATATCAGAAGATGCCGCATATTGTCTTTATTGTTATTTATTCAGATCAGAAAATGATATTCAAAGTGGAGGAGAAACTTTTATCACAAAAGGCTTTAAAAATTGGAAGAAGAAGGAGAAATTTGATGAACATGTTGGTGGTCCAAACAGTGCTCACAATAAGTTGAAACAAAATTACATTGCTTTGATGAATCAGAATCAAAGTATACATAATTTATTAGACAAACAGACTACGCAGATGAAGAATGATTACCGAATTCGTCTGAATGCAACAATAGACTATGTTAGTTTTCTTTCAAGACAAGGTTTGGCTTTCAGAGGAAATGATGAATCAAATATCTCAAATAATCAAGGTAATTTCCTTGAATTGTTGAAATTTCTTGCAGCTCATAACAAGGAGATTGGAGATGTTTTATTGGAAAATGCTCCAGAGAATCTAAAATTAATTGCACCAGAAATCCAAAAGGATATTGTATATGCGGTTGCAACATTAACAACTAAAAACATCATTATGGAACTTGGGAATGAAGTGTTTTCAATTTTAGTTGATGAATCTAGAGATATATCAGTTAAAGAACAAATGATTGTTGTTCTACGCTACGTGAACAAGAATGGGTGTGTTGTCGAGAGATTCCTATCTATAATTCATGTTCCTGATACTACAGCTTACTCATTAAAAGGCTTACTTGAAGCTTTATTTTCATCACATGGCTTAAGTTTTGCAAAATTACGTGGGCAAGGTTATGATGGTGCAAGCAATATGAGGGGAGAATTTCATGGACTTTGAGCATTGATTCAAAAAGAAAATAGCTCAGCATATTTTGTGCATTGTTTTGCACATCAGCTACAATTAGCTTTAGTAGCAGTTGCTAAAAATAATGTTCAAGTCGCATTGTTATTTAATACTATTCTGCGTCTATTGAATACTGTTGGAGCTTCATGTAAACGCCGTAATCAGTTAAGAGAAAATCATGCTCTTCAGATTGTTAAAGCTATTGAAATTGGTGAACTTTCAACTGGTAAAGGTTTAAATCAACAAACAAGTATGTCACGGTCTGGTGATACTCGATGGGGATCACATTACAATTCTCTAATTAGCATCACTTTGATGTTTGCATCAATACTAGATATTCTTGATATTATTGTGCAAGATGGTTCGAATTGTGAACAAAGAGCTGAAGCATCTTCTTTGTTAGATTCCATACAATCATTTGATTTTATATTTAGTTGTCATCTTATGAAGCTTGTCTTGGGTATTACATCTGAATTATCACAGTCACTACAACGAAAAGAGCAGGATATTATAAATGCCATGACTTTGGTCAAGATTTCTACACAGAGATTGCAACTTTTAAGAGATAGTGGATGGGACTCGTTACTCGTAAATGTAATTTCTTTTTGCATAAAGCAAAATATTGATGTTCCTGAGATGGACAAACCATGGATGGCTCATGGAAGGCCTCGACGTAGAACTCATACTATGACTAATTTGCACTATTATAAGGTTGAGATACTCTATATGGTCATCGACTCACAACTTCAAGAACTGAATTGTCGTTTTACAGAAAGGACAACTGATTTGCTTTTATGTGTAGCATGTCTTAATCCATCACAATCATTTTCCTCCTTCAATAAAGAGAAGTTAGTTCAGATGGCCTCATTTTATAAAGATGATTTTTCAGATGTTGATATGGTGAAATTAGATATTCAACTTGAAACATATTTTTTGGATGTGACTTCTGATGAAGAATTTTCCAAGCTGAAAGGAATCGTAGATCTTGCACAACTATTGGTTGATAAGAAAAAGGACATGATATATCCTTTGGTTTATAAGCTTATTAAATTGGCACTTGTTCTACCAGTCGCAACTGCTACAGTTGAAAGAGCATTTTCTGCAATGAAATACATCAAAAATTGCCTTCGGAACAAGATGGGGGATCAATGGCTTAATGATAGCTTGGTTACTTATATTGAAAAAGATATGTTCACAAATGTCAGCAATGAAGAAATTATTCAACGATTTCAAAATATGAAATCTCGTCGAGGACAACTCTAACAAGGTAATTTTAGAAAGAGCATTTTTTGTAGATTTTATATATGTTAGTTAATTTTCTTACATCAGTTGTTAGTTAATTTTATTACATTGATAAATGAAATGTTATATTTAATTTGTGCCCCCCCCCCCTTAGTTATCATCCTGGCTCCATCCCTGCCACCACCAACATCCGACTGCTCAGTATCAACAGCAGTACCCCCCTCCACAATATTATCAACAATATGCTCCTCGTCACTATCAAAGCTATTAGTCACATCCTCCGTACTAAGTATAAGAACCAGCGTGTGCAACCCACTGAGCAGATTGAGGTAATCCTAGTGAATCCATCCCTTGATTGCCCGGTACAATTGGTGAAGAGTTTAAGTGAAATGAGCCAGAAGCTAGACGATCTGGCCTCAGCGAAACCATCATTCCAGCACAGTTAAAGCCAACCTAAATAACTTCTAGCATAGAGAGCATGTAGCAAATAGTGTCCAATTTGAGACTGACTCATGTATGAATACGCCAGTTATGTTATCTAATTTTATTACTCTCAGGAGCGGTAGGACTCTACATCCATCTACCATTGTGAAAGGGAAGAATATATCTTCGTAGGGTAAATCTTTGTCAACAGTTCCCACATGAAGCTCTGGAGGAGGACAAGAAGGAAGAACAACACCAAATGAAGAAAAAGACCAAAAAAATGAAGAAAACAGAAATCAAACATCAACAATAACAACCAAGGTCGAGCCAATGCAACCAAAGAGATGTCAACATCAGCAACAGATCCTATGCGAGCCGACGAAACCGGATATGTTGTTTTCATTTCCCCTTCCGTTTTGAATGATTGTATCCCTTTTAGTCATTCAAATGTTTTTTATTCTGTAAAACTTCCTTCTCCCGATGCAATGAGAAATGACAAAAAATAAGAAATTGAAAACAGCTTTGTCTGACCCTGGGATCATTGAAATATTACAAAATATACGCTTGAAATGTATTTGCTCAAAGCCATGGAGTACATACCGAATGTGAAGAAAGGATTGAAGGAGGCGTGTATGCTGAAGCGTCAACCATGTAAGAACAGATGCAAGCATGCTGAAAAGCACATTCTAACCACGACCACTATCAATGCTATCAGCAATCTCCCGAAAAAGATGAAAGACAAGGGAGCCCCTCTCATCTGATGCGATATTTTTAACCAAGAATTTGACATAACACTTCTTGATAGTGGACCCTTTATCAATTTGATACATTCATCACTACTCAAAGAATTTGGGCTAGGTCCGCTCAAGTCAACCAGAATGATCCTGCAATTCGTAGCTCGATCGATTAAGCAGCCTAAGGGCATTTTGGAGGATGTCGTTATCATAGTGCAAGGAAAACGATTTCTAGTGGACTTCATTTTCCTAGACATGGACACCTCGATGCCATTGCTCAATTCCCCGATCATACTAGGATGATCGTTTCTTAGAACAACCGAAATAGTAGTGGATTATGGCACTAGAGAAATTATGTTTTGTTCCAACTCTGACAAAGAGGTGATAGAGACGATCCAAGAACTGATGCATGTAGAATCCGTATCAAATGAGAGTGTGTGCACCATGTGAAGCAGAAGATTGTGATTTTCAAATAGAGATCAACGACACTGATTCTTAGATGAATTTGAGATATAGGAATCCCTCTCCACAAAGGAGGACCTGGAAAGCACAGTCGAGTCTTCCTCTTTCCTTGAGGATGAGTTGTTTGATGATGAACTAACTGAGTTGTTTGAGATTTTCAATCCCCATCTGAACAAGATGAATTCATTGCCGATATTTGTGATATTTTGTACTCAGAACCATAAATAACCATGGTGGATAGTATACAGTCAACAGATCTGCTATTGACTACAGTTGCAAAGGGTACAATTGAACTGATTCAAACCCCACCAGAGATGAAACAATTGCCATCATCATTGAAGTATGCCTTCCTTACAGGCGAGCTAAACATGTTCCCGATCATCATCAATTCTCAACTGACAAAGGACCAAGAATCTCGCTAACTCGAGGTTCTAGAAAGAAACCGCAAGGTAATAGGCTGGAAAATTACAGATCTCCATGCGATAAACCTGTCATTGTGCTCGCACCATATCTACTTAGAAGAAGACAACAAGTCGTCCCCTGAATTCCAATGCCATATGAACCCTAACCTCTAGGAGGTTGGGATGAAAGAAATCATGAAGTGGTGTGATGCATGTTTCATCTACCCCATCTCTTATTCAAAATGAGTAAGTCTATTACATGTGGGCCTGAAGAAATCCAGAATCACAATTATAACGAACGACAGAGGAGAGGAGATTCCAACCGAAGTATCTACATCATGGCGCGTCTGTGTACATTACCGACGCTCGATCCTATCCGCCAAGAAGGATCATTTCCCTTTGCCCTTCATTGACCGAATAGTCGAAAGACTTGCTGCGAAGGAATACTTTTGTTTCTTGGATGGATACTCTGGATATAATTAAGTTGTTATAGCTCCCAAAGATCAAGAGAAGACCACATTCACATATCCAATTTGGGACCCTATGCTTTCTGGCGGATGTCGTTTGGGTGTGTAATGCCCCAGCTACATTCTAGAGATGTATGCTAACTGTATTCGTGACATGGTGAGTAATTTCCTTGAGGTATTCATGGATGATTTTTCGATCTACGGAGACAGCTTTGATACATGTTTGACATATCTTGTCAACTATCTGTCAACTATCTTCTCTCCAAGAAAGTTCCGCAAATTTGATGAAATTAAAAGTTGACAAATTCTTGTCTGAGATCCATTTTTACTAAGGATCGGTACATGTTCCGTGAGGGTGCAGATTGTATCTGGAGAAGATGCATTCCTGAGGAGAAGTACACAAGTGTCCTAGAACATTATCACACATTAAAACCTGGAGGACACCACTCTGGGAAGTGTACGACATCAAAGCTCTTCAATGTGGCCTTTGGGAAGCGTATGATGATGGCACACGGGGCTCTAGGATGGCCCTACAACAACGCACAATGGCTCAGTAGGGGCATGCGATGACATATCCGACCTTGAAGGAGACCAATGGATGTGCAACAACCCAAAGAAGGAGGGGTGGCAGCGACACATGGCTTGGGGAAGGTCCCCATCGACATGTGATGGGGCTGCGGGTGGGGTTAGGGTACGGTGTACGAAAACTTCGATCTAGGATTGTCGCTTTGATATCATGTGGAGAGAAAATAAAGATTCTCAATTCATGAGGTGCTAGGGCTCTCTTATATAGATAAGAAATATGTTGGGCAAATGTAGACATAAAGAAAAGAAAATGCATAGAATGAATAAAAGATAATTAAAGTTAGTTTGAAAACTTTTGGAAAGGGTTCCTATGAGCTTCTATCTAGTCACAAATTTGGTCTTTGAAATCCATAACATGAAGTTACTTTGGAAGTATGAGAAGACTAGAGGTCATAAGATTTTCATGTCATTTGTCAGCTAAACTAGTCGATGTACATAATGCACAAAATGTATGATTTGGCAATGTTTTAAGATGGTATCTAGACGAATAGATTTGTGAAAATCTCGCTCAAGTAAGATTAATTGTTTAATTGCACATTTAAAACTGATTAGTAATTATGTTTAATTGTTTTAATCGTAAAGGATCTAAGTTGGGAAGTGTAATGAGTTCTCATAGGAACATTATTTTAATGAAAAATTCGCACTTCAACGTTTATTTTTAGGAAAAAGGGGGGAGCACGAGAAATGGTGCAGATCGTAACTTTCCTAAAGCATGCATTCATATATGGATTTAATGGGGCTGCCATCTGGGGGAGCTAACTTGGCTCCCCGCTCCATTTTTTCTAACTTTTAGTTTTTTTAAAAAAATGTTTCCATGGACTTTCATCAATATATCCCTATATAATGCATTCAAGTTTCGTGGGAATCGGAGACTCCTACGGCCTTCATCTAGACAATCATTTTTTAACGGGCTAGAATTGTTGAAATCGACCCCATCTGGATGCAGGCTGTAGGAGTTTTCGTTTCTCATGAAACTTGAATGACATAATATATGGATATAATGATGAAAGTTCATGAAAGAATTTTTCAAAAAAATAAAAAATGGGGAAAATGAGGTATAGCCAAGTTAACTACCCCCAAGGAACAACCCCATGTTTCCCTTCATATATTCATCATACTTATTTTATTTATCACGGAAAAATGTACTTGTCATCTTTTGTTCTAATTATGCATATTAAACAATTCCTCCAATATTCAAAGCACTTATCATTGATTTTCAAGGAATAGAAGGGCCAAATTGTAAATTTCATGCAACACGATGAAGCTGTAGGGAAAACAATTCAAGGAAGCATGTCAAATAAGAAGAAAAGAAGTATAAGACCAAAAATACACAAATTCAAGGCTATATTACAAAGAACACCTAGAGAACAAGTCACGGGAAAAATTATAATTAAATTTCACAGCTCCTGATCGAATCCAAGGAAATAAATAACAGAAAATGCTAATCAAGATTATAGGAGTAAAAAATGAAAGGAAATAAATAAACAAACTAATAGATTCAGATGCAAAAAGAAAGATTAGTCAACAAGGAGAATCCAATTTGAAGCAAAAAAATACATATCCATGAAAAAATCACATTTTCAATGCTTAATTTTATCGTTATTATTTTAAAAATAGTCAAAGATACATGTATTATCCTTCTTGTACGTCAACAACTATTTCTCATCTTAAACCATGCCAGAATTTCAGGAGTCTCGATTTTACTAGAACTCTTCTTCAATTTCATAATAACTTGACATCCTAGTTGTATTTTTATGATAAACAATTCCAACTCTCATGATTTAAAATGATACGAAAATATTATGTTCTACAATTAATTTTTTTTTTTTGAAGATCCAAAAAGGGGGACGCACTCGTTGGTGCTCGCCCCAAGTATGGGGTAGAAGGATGCAGAAGGAGATTAAAAATACATCAGAGACACCCGGTAAAAAGTGCCGTCACACAATTACGAACACCGGTCGGAGATAAGTCTATTACCCAAAATGCTAACGTTCTCCCTATAGAAACGCATGCCCGAGAAAATAGCATCATTCCTAGCACGCCAAATGGACCACAGCAACGCGATAGGGCCCAAGAAATCAGCCCTGACCCTCGACCTGTTCGACCAAAGGATCTCGCAAAAGTCTTCAATATTGTCCGCACGAGCCCAAGCCACGTCATCCCAGACCCCCGCAACCAAGGAACATTGAAAGAAAAGATGATCGGGAGTTTCGTCTTAATCACGGCAGAGATGGCAAGCAGCGCTAGTCTGAGGAAAAAACTTGGCACACCGATCCCGGGTCATCAAGCGCCGCTGGCGGAATAACCATAAGAAAATGGCAATACGCTCCGGCAAGCGAAGGCCCCAGAAGAAAGCACAATCGCGCACGAGTGGAGAAGACAAAGAAGGCGGGGAAGAGAGCAGATCCCGGTAAGCCTTGCGAGTGGAAAAAGCCCAGTCTTTCCAACTCCAATGGTCCCGCAGCACAGTAGGCGAAGGCGCAGAATTGAGAGCCTTCATCATCGAGACGAAATCAGCCACCCGTTGATCAGAGAGATTCCCAGAGAAGCGAGGGCACCAGTAGCCGTCAGACCAGCATTCCGCGGCAGTAGCGAGCCTATTCGAAGCAAGCGCAAACAATCTCGGGAAGCGCACGTGAAGAGGACCTCCCCCCAACCAGTCGTCCATCCAAAACTTGAAGAGTTCACCCGTCCCAAGTACCGGGGTGAAAAGCGCAAAATTCGTCCGCAGAGTAGACGACACACTGCGCCAGAAAGGGGAAGAATGGAATTGCAAAGTCCCCTGCAGCATCCCGAACCAGTCGCTGCTTAGAAGCACCCGAAGTACGTTGCAGAAAAAGGAATCGTCCTTGCCCCAGATTCTAGTCACCCATTTGAGAAGTAGAGCGTCGTTGACCAGATCCAATCTCCGAATGCCAAGTCCACCGCAACGCTTAGGCATGGTCACCACATCCCAAGCGACAAGATGCATCCCCCTACCGCTCCCGTCCTTCCGACCCCAAAGGAAGCGACGCATATATCTCTCCACGCGTAAGCGAATCCCCACAGGCATTCTACGCACCGAGAGAAAGTACACCGGAATAGAAGATAGCACGGAATTTAATAGGATAAGGCGCCCACCCCGAGAAAGCAAGGCGGCCCTCCAGCCCGCAAGTCGCGCCTCCATCCGCTCCGTGATAGCCCGCCAATCCGCAGAACGGGCCCGCCCCAGCGAAAGAGGAACACCAAGATATGGAAATGGAAGCTCCCCAGGAACAATACCAAGCAGACGGCCACAATCCTCCGCCTCCGAAGGCGTCATGCCAAAAGGCACCACGTAGGATTTGGAGGCATTGATCGACATCCCTGATAAAGTGCTAAGCCTTCCCCCACTATAAGTAGGGTCAGCTACATGGATTCTTGATAGCTCACAAAAAATAGTAAGAGTAGTGGCCATACTCGCCACCTCCTCCGGACCGCCCTCAATGAAGCAAATCGTATCGTCCGTGAACTGGATCAAAGGCACGCAGACATCCCCCTTGCGGAACCCATTAGAAAGGTCCGCATTAATGACGCGGTCAACCATACGCGCCAGCACATCCGAAGCCAGGACGAAAAGAAGGGGCGCCAGGGGGCAGCCCTGACGCACCCCCTTGCGAGGTTGAAACGAACCACTAGCCGGCCGCCCATTGATTAAAACCGAGAGTGAGACCGTGGAGACGCATCTGCGCATCCAAGCAATCCATAAATTAGGGAATCCCTGCCTACGCAAAGCCGACCAGAGGAAGCGCCAATCAATGGAATCATAAGCCTTGGCAAAATCAACTTTCTAGAGGACCCCCTTCCTTTTGTCTTTCTTCCAATCAGCCACCATTTCAGACGCGACGACGATGTAATCCGCAATATGCCTTCCTTTAATGAAGGCCCCTTGAACAGGGGAGATAAGTCCATCCAAGACCCGAGCGAGGCGAATAGCCAGAGTTTTGGCCACAATAAGATAAATACATCGGAAATAGAAATAGGCCGGAAATCGTCAAAGCGCAATGCCGGGTTCTTCTTTGGAATGAGCACAATATTCGCCCTATTTAAACGATCGAAGCCGAGGTTTCCAACACAAAACTCCGAGACGACAGCGAAGACGTCCCCCGATACAGTCTCCCAAAAATCCCGGTAGAACGCGACGGAGAATCCGTCAGGCCCCGGGGAAGACTCATGATTTAACGCCCAAACCGCAGCCTTAATCTCCTCCAAAGAAATGGGACGAATCAGGTTCTCGGAATCCGCGACCGAAATAGAGGGTGCACCCACCCCAAGCCAATGCCAACGCCGCGGAGGGAGAGAAGAAGAGATACGTCTGAAATGATCAACGATGGCGCTCCCCATCTCCGTATCCCCGGAGAAAACAACGTCATTGATAGTGAGGGACCGCAGCATATTACAACGCCTCCGATTGCTAGCCACCTGGTGAAAGAATGCCGTGTTCGCGTCGCCTTCTTTGATCCATTTTTCTCGCGAACGCTGACGCCACTCCAAAGTTCTCTTCTTATCCTCCTCCTGCACCCGAGCGAGAGCAGCAGTGCGCTCCCGAAGCTCGTCAAAAGAGAGATCGTGCGCGTTCTCCGTGGAATCTAAATGCCTGATAATCTCCTCCGCCTCAACGCGCAAAGCACGCCGCGCCTGCCTGGTAGACTTTTTGAACTCAGCGAGAACCCTCCGAAGGGTAGAAAGCTTTTGATTAAGTTTAGATGCCACGGAGCCAGAGACGGGGACATGATTCCAATGATTCTGGACGACAGTTTTGAAATTAGGTTCCAACAGCCAATATTTTTCATATCGAAAAAGCCCCCGAGGGTTAATGTCGTCGCTAGAATCCCAAATAATGGGAGAGTGATCCGAGAATGATCGGGGGCGAGAGGAGACTGAGCAAAGGGGGAAGGAGTCCATAGCCAAGCCACTAGCCAAAAACCGATCAATCCGAGAGCGAGAAGAGCTATTCCGCCACGTGTAAGAAATATCGCTCGGGACCAAATTAAAGAGCGCCAAGTCATCAATCACGTCCAAAAAATCTTGCGAGCCAGGGTCGCGACCACCCCTGCCGCGAGGCCGATCGGAAGAGTGAATGGTGACGTTGAAGTCACCCCCCATAATCCAAGGAATCCCCGAGAATAAATTGGCCACCTCCCGCATGTTGTCCCATAATTCCCGGCGTAAAATATGACAAGTTGGAGCGTATATGCACGAGAACACTATCAAAGCAGAAGAATCGACCCGTTCCAAAGCAACAGTAATCATGTGATGACCGGCAAGCATGGAATTAAAAGAGAACGAGCGAGATCGCCACGTGACAAGAAAGCCCCCAGCAGATCCAACCGCGTTAACCGCATGGAACTCGTCAAACTGACCGGCACCAAGAGAACGCCACGAGTAATCATCAAGAGCTTGCAGTTTTGTTTCTTGGATAAAAGCAACATCGCAAGACCATTCTGAGAGTCGTGAACCCAGGGAACGACGTTTGACCAAGTCCCCGAGGCCGCGGACATTCCACGAAAGAACCTTCATTAAAATAAACCACAAAATTGGCCCCCAAAAATGTGGATGAACCAAGAGTGAGCCACCAATCAGCAACCGCCGGAGTTCGCCCCCGAGTCATCAGCCTCCCATCGACCAATGCCAACCCCAAGGCCACGAACACCCGCAGCCTCGGCCACGGCCTCCCTGAAGGAAGCGCAAGAGTGAAGCACCGGAGCCGCATGGATAGGACGAGCGCGCCTGCTATAAGTTGACCCAAAACGTCTGAAGGAAAGGCTCGTCCCATCGCCTAATGGTAGAGAACCCGGAAGCCGAGGAGAAGGCACAGAGGCCTCTTGAGAGACAGGGGGGACCGCACAGGAGTCTAAGGCGAAGCACAGCGCGCTGAGACCAAAGGAGGGTTAACATCCAGGCGCAAGGCCTCAACTTGAATAATAAAGGAGTCGGGCACTGATGTCCGAGTAGACTGAGAAATGGGTCGCGGCCAAGATCCGAATTGCCCAAGTGTACTGACCTGCAGGTTGGGGAGATCCGCCGAGCAACCCGAATAACCAAACCGCAAAGCCGGAGCCGACCCGAAGCGAGGGAAAAGAGAAGTCGAATCGTCCTCGGGAACCCCCACAACAGGGAGTTCAGAAGATGCAGGCGAATGATGCGGGGCCCGAAAAGGCGTCTCGAAGGATCCCAAAACATCATGCGTGCATGGCGACTCTTCGGAAAAAACACCAGCATGCCCAGCATGCCCCACGTGGCAACTCGGAGATGAAACGTCGCGCTCCACGTGACGAGGCGGAAGCGAAGCGTCGCACTCCCGCCCCATCCCGTCGTCGACCGCCGTCGCAGTAGTAAGCTGTATCTCGGCCAACTCCGGCGAAGCTGCCTCCGTCGAAGAAGGTGGAATAACAGAGAGCTCAGGCTTGAACCTCCACCGGCCAATCTTGAGAGACCCGAAGAAGGTCCGACCAGGCGCATCGCTGAGAAAGGTCGAACTGCATTCGAAGAGGACCCTAATAGACTTCCGATCGGCTCCCGGAGCGAGTCCATCATCAATGATCGACAGAATACTCCCCCACCGGTGAAACGCTTTGTTGAGAACTGGAATAGTTCTAGACAAGAAGGGGACGCCTGTAATAGAAGCCATGCAAACCTCGGTATTAGAAGAAGCACCATCAGCCACACGAGTTGGCCGCCAAAAGACGTCAACATTAGAGCCATGATCCAGCAGGCAATCCCGGAGCTCCAAAGAAAGACCGCGCACGCAGCAATGAGAGTGGTCCAGCAAGCAAAAATCCCCAACGAAAAGAGGCCCCAGAGTGGCATGAACATGCGACCTGACAACCTCCCAGTCAATGTCGCATCGGCGTGCAACTGCAATAAGCACCAAACGAGAAGAGCCGAGACCCTCTTCCACCCTTAGCGAAGACGAGCCCGGCACATGCAAATCCTGAGCAAGAAAGGCCGCCTTCGACGAAGCACCCCCAGGCGAAGACGAGGTAGCACCAAGGACCGAGCCGCCCTCCGCCGCCGCCTCAAGACGATGAGACAGCTCCATAGCACCAACTACGAGACCCGCTCCTGAAGAAACCTCAAGCGACGGTTGAGAACGAGGATCCACCACCTGCGCGTAGGAACGAACCGGAACCTCCCGCCACACGCGAGGACCCGAACGGGAGCCATGCAAAGAACGCTCCGAGAATAAGGAGTGAAGCAACCGAGGCGGCGCTGGTCTGCGAAGACGGAGCGCCCTGCAGGAGGCATGACGGTGCCCCGTATTCCCGCATGCAAAACAACGCGGAGGAAGGGGACATCGAGAAGCGAGATGTCCCCTCTCCCCGCACCGGAAGCAACGCCTTCCCGCCTTCTTGTGAGAAACCTCCGTCCATTCGCCCTCAGCAGCAGCACCAACCTGACCCTTAGCACCCTCGGCCTGGAAGACAACACCCTTTCCCTTCCCAGCCCCCGCACCGCCAGCCAAACTTCCATCTACCTGCAGCACACCCCGGTGGACCTCGCCAAAATCACGCGCATCACCCGACTTCGCACTCCCAACGCCCGCCCTCGCACTCGCACCACTCGCACCGCTCCCGCTTCCACTCGCACCCGCCATTCGCCCGCCGCCCTAAACCCTATCATATTCCATCTTGTATAACTCCAAAGGCCTATAAACAAGATCCATGGGAGGCTATTGAAAGTTTCCACATCCATGGTTCAAGCATCGCGAGATGGCTTTCTTTCTTGTTTAATTTATGCAACTACATCTTTCATGTCTGATTACTTTTTGGTATTTCTATTTTGTAGTTCTAGTATTAACTATAGTTTGTCTTCCTTTTATATTCTATTTCGATTTTTTTGAAAGGTATTATTCTAGTTTGATAATCTCTTCTATCAAGTGATTAAAGTTTATCTACTACTGCACTTTTCTAGATGTAATTTTTATTATAAATTTGTTACTATTCCTAAACTATTTTTTCTTCTTCAAAATAGACTTACTACAGGAGACCATTAGTTAGACTGGCTAATATATAAAATAGATATCAGGTTCCAGACCAACGACTCCATGTTCGAACAGAACTCCTGATCCAAATTATTTTGACTTTGTATTGATTCCACCTACGACGACAATCATTTGTAATTCTCGGATTTCATACAGGCAATATGCAGCAATAGATAACTCCCCATACAGGAGATTGCCAATCTCCTAATTCATATCATAACTTCACATGTCTTTCTTCCTTTAGCCACCTATATTCTCAAGGATGAGTCATAAATCCCTTGTAGTCTTCTTTTGCAAATTCATGGGTTGGACATCAGTATAGATCACGTTGAAGATCCGTGCTTTTACATGACTATCTTCAAAGAATCATTGTTCCTAAAAGGGATCCTTCTCACCTTGAACCCCTTATTGTAACCTCTTCTCCTAGAGCCCCCCAGTAGCCATGTCAATAGCCACATCAAATAAGATAGATGTCCTTTGTCAACTTCAAGGCCATAATATTCACAGGGTGATTCTCCATCTTCATATGTCACCTAAATGTTAACCTTCTCATCAGTCATCTCTGAATGAGACCAGAACACAGTGATGATCAATCATGACAGGAACACCGAACACAATTCTATCAGATGTTAAGAATGATCGATCACTAATAGAAAAATGATCAATGAGAAGAAGCAATACTTAATAGATCATGACACCTCCTTACATCAACTACAATTAACAACCATAGCTGGCAGACTACACAGAGATGAGAGGAGTGATCGATCAAAAGAAATGAGATGGTGGATCATGACCACCTATACTTTTTTCCAAAGGGAACAGGAAACCAGTCACCCTAAAGTAATCAATCACCGTCATAAATGTGACTGATCACAACAACAAAACAAGAAAATCCCCTTTGAAGTGTCTGCTATGATCCATCGGTCCTTTCTGATTCATCGATCAATGGTGATGATGAGGTGATCCAAGAACTTGAAAAAACACTTCAATCAATGTAAGACCCCAAAGAGTAACCAACACCACAAGAAAGCACCAACCAAATGCGGGAGACCTTGACACCAGCTGGAACTGTCGAACCACATAAAATCAAATGCATGGATACTGTTAATGTGTCAAATATACGAAGAGCTTCCACAAACATTCCTCCTCATTGATCGGATAGGCGTTGATACCATTTAGAAAGCAATGCAAACAATCAAACTACAAGGTACAAAGGTTTATATGGCAAATCCTTCTCAATGGAAAGGAAAAAAACGAGAGACAAAGCCATGGTGCTCACGAACGGCTAGGGTTGATTTTACTTTCTTAACGAAAGGAAAATGGAGGATGAGTTATATATGTATATGTATATAGCGGGTTAAATAGATCCATTACCACCCATATAACAAAAGAACCCAACATGTTTGTCATATTCTTTACGCTTCTAGATCCTGAAAGTACTCTACCATATTATTCCATTGTAATGGTAGACTCATGGAGAGGTAATAACCTGCCTAGTTTGTTGCCAAAATCCGGAATCAATGGATGAACCAAGCAAAAACAGAAATATTTTTTGGGGAATAAAGGAACAGATGAGAACTTTTTATGGAAATTTGTCAGAAGGGCATTAGTAATCGTAAAGAAGTGCCAATTTTTAGCTTCAGAGACATCAATTGACTTAAAAAGTATAACATCACGATGATCTGTGAATAATATCTATTCTTAAGATCAGTAACCGACTCAATTCTCAAATTTTCCTTGAACCGAATAGTTTTATAGCTGTACTAAAATGACCATCTGATATATTTCAAAAAAGTATCAGAATCCTTCAAGGTCTATCCCCATTCTTCACCAGGTTGACGAAACTTCATCTTGACTAGACATTATTGAACATCACAAAGTATTTGAAATTGCAAATCAAAGTGCATAGCAGAATCCAAAGAATCTATAACGTGTATCAGGTGAAAAGGAGCAATTCATGTGCCAAAGTTACGCAATTATGTGCCCGTAATTAGCACGCCTCAACTACTTCATTCAAGCAGTATTAGTATTCATGCTCAATTGTAAGGATCTATGATTATCGGGGTCTCCATATGCAAAAGGTGATTTGACGAACCCAACTGATCATGATGAAACGAAGATAAGGATAATGAAGAGGATGTGTGTATATGGAGAGAAAGCTGGACTTGTACACAAACAGAGGTGAATTGACATGATATTTCTTTGTCTTCCTGGAGGAAGAAGAAAGTCATCAAAGTGGCTATTCTGAGACAATCTCTCTCTAAGGAATAATAAAAGTCAAATTTCATTAGCAGAGTGCCAATAGTTCAATTAGCACTCGGAGGATTCTCCCGTTCCAGACACACCCCCTCAAATATGAACAATGTCTATTATTGTTGATGGATATGTCGATCTTCTCAATTTAGTTATCCCAACTTCCTTTCTTTTCTAACTGATTCTCCATTCAACCGTCTTTCTTCATCCATCGGTCGATGGCCTAATCGATTGATAACTTCTCATCATTGGTCTTCATCAATAGAGTAATCCAAATGACAGGGAACACACTCGCATGTCAGAAATACTATAAAGACTAGAAATCTATTCTAAAATTATAGATATTGTACAAGTTTACAATTAACTAAAAGTGATGATAACAATGGAATAATCAGATCGCTCTTACCACTATTCTACATACGCGTTCAAGTACCAAGAAAAGAGCTAGATCCATTTTCTGAATAAATTATACACACAATTTCTACTCCAAACAAATTCCAACCTATTTTCCTATACCCAAGTCCTCTAGCATACAATTATCGGCATAGAAAACGAGTCTGCAATTGGTTCCTTCATAATCTTATAGGGACAAGAAGTTAACAGGTCGACATAAATATTACACAAGTTGTTCTAGTTGGGGAGTCTATCACTCTCTGCCCAACTACCACGATATGAATCCCACCAGCCATTGCTACTTGATCCCAACTTCAGATTCCATGCCTACTAATATTTGGAAAACCATTAAATAATACTTATCGCAAAACTCAATCATCATTGGAGGGAACGACTCGTTCAGGCATTCAATCAAACAGGTTCCGGACATGGAATCTAAAGACAGACGATTGCTATGAATTCAAACGACAGTAAGCTATTACCTACGGACGCAAACAGCGAACTCCGACCCTCGCCATCTCCCGATCCCACAGCGGAGGTCGCCCTCCACCATTCGCCGCGCTCACCGCTTGAAACGGAAGAGGGTCCCCTTTTGGACTCGAGCCTTATCAAAATGTAGGACCATTACGAACGACCATCTGGTGGAGTCGAATTGCCATGCAAAGTTTGGTCGCGGTGGTTCGTTACGCGATATTTATATCAATTTATTTTTTCGGATTATTAATGTATCATATACAGCAATCGGACAAAGGATACCGTCAGAACAAGACCTTTACGAGGTTATATACACCTTTTGACTTTTCTTTCTCCACGTAGATAAAGACTTGAATTAAATTCGAATATTTAGAACGGAATGTTAAGATGTAACCATGGCCAGGAAAAAGGACATAAACTGCAAAATAACAATAAGAACAAGGGTGATCATTGGAAACGAAGTCCAAGAAGTACACCTCCCGAACGATGACAGAGCAAACACAAAAGAGAAAAGAGAAAAAGGGTGATCATTGTGCGTCTGAGTGACCAAACAAGGCCATCTTATGTACACAGAGCACAATCTCCACTCCAACAGTACACCAGAACCTCTAGCTTTTAAAAATGGGAAGAGCATCCGAACTCCACCAACCCGTTGTAGATCAGCTCCTCGATCATCTCCTCGATGTACTCGTCATCCATGTGCACCTCCGCCTCCTCCTGCTCCACAGCCTTCTCAGATCGCTTGGCCGCCGCGGCGCAACACTTCTCCAACTTGGCCAAGAGCGCGGGAGAGAGAGTGCTCGGCGGCGGCGGCGGACCGTTCGGGTCGAACGGGAAGTTGGTACGCGCCCTCGGCCCGCACATTAGCCGTGCCGCCTCGTCGTAGGCACGAGCGGCGTCCTCGGCCGTCTCGAAGGTCCCGAGCCAGATCCTTGTTTTCCTGCAGTGAACAAGAAACGGTCAGTTGTTGTTGCCATTGGGAGTTGATGCGTTCGTGATAGTTTTGATCGATGTGGGTTGTGAATTACAGCAAAGGGTGTCTGATTTCGGAAACCCATGATCCCCACTGCCTCTGCCTCACTCCTCTGTATCTCTGCACCCTTGGCATTGTTGCTCTTTCTATCTGCGATGGGAATGGAGTGGATGGAGCTGGGGAGGAGAGTTCCGTCACCCTTTTGTAGTTGGGAGGGGAGTGGACTGATGCAGCCCCGAAATGACGGGGATGCCCCTTCACGGTGGGAATAGGGAGGACGCGTTAACGTGGGCAATTCCGGTATGGGAGAGACGGTTATGTTTGACCGAGGCCACGTGGCAGGGACGGTTGTTGGGTAGTTTGTATGGGCCGTGGGGCCTATCGGGTATCGGGAGGAGGGAGACATGGGCACTGGGGGGCGTTTTTCCTAAGTCTCATATGGTATTGTCAGGGGACTGTCCCCCCATCTGAAAGGCCCCCTTGCCCATTTTCTTCCTTCATAACAAGACAATGGAGGGTGAGAAATTTAATCCATACTCCGTCAACTGGGTAATCAGTGTTTCATGGAATATCCGCTCTTGCTGCAAGGCATGGATGGTTTCTAGCATTGTTTTAGTTTCTCCAGAATTACTGCCGCTCGCAGATTCGCAACTCCAATGGCGGCATTCAAGTGGGTGTTTGAAGCGTTTTTTTCCCTGCTACTTCCCACTGTATGCTTTCGCGAGCTCCATCGCCAACTCTCATCGAGCAGGGGGGGCATCGTTGCGGTGGGTGGAGAGGTAGTTGCTGCAATTAATGCAGGGTGGATGGGGTCCATGGAGCTGTATGTAAAGATTTCCTCGCATCATAAACTCGGTGGTCCTTAGTATTAAGATTAGAGTCGAGTTAGAATTAAGAATCCTAATGAGATTGAACTCCTAATCTTAATAGTTATTAGTCTTATTGGAAATAGGACTATAGAATTGTATTTGAGCTATATATAGAGGGTGGAGGCATTGCCTCACCACCACCACAGCAAGAAAGAAGAGAGAGAGAGAGAGAGAGAGAGAGAGAGAGAGAGAGAAGAGAGCGAGGGAATAGAGAGAGTTGTACTCGTCTTCTTATAGTGATCTTACTTCTCCGGTGGCCGTGAGAGGTGACCGACCACCGTTATATTTGATGTTCTTTCTTTCACGTGCTTCCGTGGTAGTGTTGGTCGTTTGTGTATCAGCTTCCGTATCCGGAGATGTTCGTATCCCCAATATCCGGTAACCGAGAGGAGACGATACCGACGGGCTGTGTTCCTGTCACTTAATTCATCGTAAGTTTTTAACGTGAGGAAGTTATTAAAGCATTCAGTTAAGAAGGTTGATGAAGCATGGGCCATGTAGATCACGAAATTAAATACTTAGTTGTGCGAATGTCTGCATTGTTTAACAGACATAAGTAATGAATCATTTTATGCTCTTGTCTTTGTCTGTGTCTGCGAAACAATTATAGTGCCATTAATATATGTTCTTAGACTCCAAACTTTGGCCCGGTGCAGGTTTGGGGGCAATTGTCCAATTTAGATGGCCTGTTACGCTTTGTATATAATATGTAATATAATATGATGTGTATTTAAAAATGCGTATTTCGTAGAGGCATTTTGGTGAGTGTAATACAATGGTCATTTTTTGTATTCGAATGATTTCTTAGTTATATATTGTGTAGTTGACAGTTTCTGATCTTTCTACGCTTTTGATATAGTTGGGAATGAATTTAGCGTCACGTTAATCTCGCTTCGGCTCTTGTACAAGCTTCTTAGTCAGCGACAATCCGGAAATTCTCCTTTCCTGCATTCTTGCCCGTCCGTCAGATTAGCTCGATAGCCAACCTCCTGC
This sequence comes from Ottelia alismoides, assembly GCA_037367405.1. Taxonomy (NCBI): domain Eukaryota; kingdom Viridiplantae; phylum Streptophyta; class Magnoliopsida; order Alismatales; family Hydrocharitaceae; genus Ottelia; species Ottelia alismoides. The sequence goes on along the minus strand of JAZKJV010006047.1, from coordinate 156,369 downwards.
TCAACTGCTTAACTCACTATCAAATCTCGGTTCCGTGCGTCTTAATTCATTGTGTAGTCGAGTCTTCCGAAGTCTGCCTGTGGGACTGATTAGCATCTTCTGGGCTGACGAAAGCATGAGAATATTCGCGATAGCCAGAGCTCTTCCGCTCCGTCGCTCAACCAGAGGGAAAGATTTCCCCCCGCGTATATATTACTTGAGATCTTGTAGATGCACGGGAGGCGAGAGGGGAAGAACCCCCGGGAATGAGGCTAGGGCCTCGCAACGCGATATCTATACTGTCAAGTCATCGCGGACCAGCCGCACCCGGAGACAAGCGTACTTCTTCATGCTCTCTTCGTCCACGAGGGCTTTGCACAAGACCCGCGCCCACCCTTGTTCAAAGTGGCAGACGTGCACGTACCTCAAGATGTATAGTTAAAGCAGGGCGGACTGATCAATCGCGAATATATGCACTTGACTTTCCACTCAACTACTATTATATATCAGGGGCCTGAGAGAGGCACTAATCTGGACATCCTTCCTCTCTTCAACAACCAGCCTCGCATCATGGTCCTAGGGAGCAGACGAGTCGGAGCTAGGCAATGAGGGAGGGTCGATTTAAGCAATGAGGTCAGGTCAAAGGCGAGTACTGGTGAGAAAACTAGGGTCCTGGTTATCTAAGCAGCTTTTCCGGATGCTATTCTAACCAGTGCTTACCAGAGACCTCGATTCCGCCTATCGGATTCCCTGGAAAATGATGCTTCTTCTTTGACTCTCTGCTTTGTCAACTACGTCTATATCTGACCTCGCCGATAGTATACAGCCCTCAGTCACCTAGTCCATAGCCTTTGCCTGTACGTCTTCTGGGGTCCGAGTTCGGTACCTAGCTTGTAAGAGAGACCGTCCCGCTTCGGATCTTTGCTCAGTGCCTACGCGTCGCGATATATAAAGCAGCTTTCACCCAAGCACATTCATTGAGAGAAAATTGGAACTCCTCCTTTTTCTTGAATTTAAAGAGCATTTGACCTCTTGCTGATCTTTCAGACCTCCCTGGCACCCACTGTCCCGCGCAATCGAGGCTGACTCAAATAGGTGAAAGGGCTTTCTCCCTTCTTTAAACAGAGCCCTTTGGCAAGAGGGTTGAGGATAGTGACTTAAGCGGGGAAGTCGACCATCTATAAGTCATTGGCTTTTTCCCTTGTCCTTTTCTCCTTTTGACTGTCGAACTCGCCTGAGACTTCCCTCTCTGCCCCTCACCTGGAAGCCTTGGGTAATAGCTCTGATCCCGCTCTTGTGCTCTTCCTTTCTCTTATACGCGGTTAGATCTCTGTTCATATGATCAACCCAAAAAACCCTGACTCGCACCCTCGGTTTACAGGGCAGCGAAGCCATTTAAATAATCCACGTTGGCTTTACAAAAAGAATTCGTTTTTATGTAAAAATGAGCATATCAATCATCAAGACGTCTCGTATCTTTTCTGTTTGCAAACAGAGTATTTCTTCTGTTCGGATGAAGGATAAAAAAACTTAAGATAAATGAAGTTTAACCTTGGTTCTTGTGGTGAAAAATGGATAAATATCTCAGATGAATATATACAAATAACCCCTTCCCTGTTTGAAGGATAAAATAGAGCTTTTTCCCTTAAATTAATATGAAATAGGGCTTTTTTCCAATGAGCCCTTACTTGTGGATGATTTATAAATTTAATACATATTCTTACTGCTAGTAGTTATTTTCATACAAAAAGCTTAAATTAATATGAAATGATTGTATCTTTATTTGTATTACGGATGCCTTTTCTTTTCTTGCTAATGAACATTTCGTATTAATTTAAGGTTTGTTTTTTTAGGGAAATGAATACTAATAGTAGGAGTATGATATAACAGTCATAAATAAATAAGTACTATGCACAATAAGTATTATGAACATGTTAAAGTTATGGGCATATCGCATGTTCATAGTTATATTTTTGAAAAGTTGTGAGGAAATGGATAAAGTTTGGTGGGTGATCTCATAACTCACTTTTACCCTAACGTAATAATGTGATATTTTTGTAAATGTTTTCGCAAAGCTAAGCTCTAATTTCAATGGGTATTCAATGCACCTAAAATGTTAATATCTAAGTTACTTGATCGACAAATGGCACTTAATCAAGAAATTCAAGGTCTAAATCATAGAATTATTTTTCTAATCAGATTCTATGTTAATCAAGGATCCATGGCCTGCTTAATTGCAAATATTGGACCTACTGACGGCTCGCTAGATACGATGTTTTAATTTACGTTCGTTGTAGTACGTGTACTTAGCGAATCAGTTAGAACTGAGAGAAGATCTCCGTGAAGAGGTCTCGGCTTTAATTTATATCCCGGGCAAGTCCGGGGTCGAACAGCAGAGAGGCAAAGGAACAACTTTGGAGTTAATTCAAAAATTAAGATCTAGATTTCTAATGCGGATTTTTTTTAATTTTTTAATGCAGAAACAAATGCAAATGTAAATGTAGATGAATCAAGACAATAAGAAAACACACAAGTAGACCAAATTAATTTTAATGAGAAATCAGTTCAATTCAGATAAATTATATTTTTCCTAAGATCTTAATCCAGTGATGCATGCAAAACATTTTTTTAGAAATTTATGGAGTAAAATGCAATAATTAAAAATGCATACTTTTTATGGATTTTTTTCGTAATTTCTCACACAAACAGTAAACAAAAATTATGAAACAATTACTGGAATGAAATCATGATGAAATACGACTAAAAAATTATTTTGGAATTTTTTGACAAAATATGATTTTTTTATGGATTTTGAAGTGAAAATAGAGTGATAGTGAGTAATTAATTCTTAATAAATCCATGTTATCAAATTAGCCAGAGTGCGAATTATCTCAAAATGGTGTTTATACAAGGAATCCAGAAGAGTTGAAATTTCGCAAAAATCTTATACGTGGATTTAATTAAAAATCAAATACGAAAATCACTTTTAAATTTATTTCAGACACAAGACAAGTCTATTTTGGATGAAATTTGGATAGTAATTTAATCAATTTCAAAGCATCATGTCTATTTTTTCAAGAATTTTTGGAGTAACCATGAGTTAGATATCAAATTAAGAGCATTGAATGGGTAAAATATGCAAAATTTTAGTTAGACAATTTTAATTAATCACCCAAATATCAGAAAAATATAATTAAATATCTACTTGGTAGAGAACTAGTTGCTCAACATCAAGACATTTCTCATTGAATAAAATGACGCAAGGTTGATGTCCAAATTAAGAAGCGAACAAAGGATTGTCTTTGCAAATTCAGAAAATAATATTTACAATGCAAATTATGTACATGGACTATTATGCAATATTAGAAATATATAATAAAGACAATGCAATTTTTACATTAAAAAATTTAAAGAAAAAGAGACCTTCTTCTTCCCTAGGAATGGCACGAAGGTGGGGGAGGGCGGCGCGGACGCGAGGAAGGCAGCGCACCGCGGGCAGGCGGGGCAGCACCGCTGCGAGCGGCACGGGGTGGCGAAGGGCGGCGCATGGCCTGGGGTTGCCACGCGGCTGCGGGGTGAGCTCGGAGCTGGGAGCGGTGGCATCTTGGTGGAGGAGGCGATGGCGGTCGGGGCGCTACTCACGCAACGGCGGTGGATAGCTGCGGGGACGGTAACCCTCCTCGCGTGGACGAGGTGCGCCGCAGGCCGGCGGTGCGGGCTGGAGCAGGGGGGAGGCGGCGGGCGGCTGAGCTGCTGCTGCTCCTCCCGTGTTTTTTATTATTTTTATTTTTTTGAATTTTTTTTGTTTTACTGATGCTACTATGTTTTTTTAATTTTATTTTTTTTATTTTTAAAAATAGGGAATGCAAATAATAAAAAGAAAAGTGTGATGGTGGTAATATGATGAAATAGAACAAATGGAGGATGATGGGTGGTGATATGATATGATAAAAAAATGCAAAAAATAACATGATGATAAAATGAGAAGAAAAATTACCTACGATGAATGCGAGCGCCTATGAAGTGCTTACGAGAGCACGGTCTTCGCTCGAATCACCGACGAGCGATGAGCTCGAGCAGCGCACGGATGCGGTTGTGATGTTGGCCAAGAAGCCAACGGATCTCACCGGAGAGAGGGATGTCGTCGCTCGACCGCGGTTGCATCGCTGTCACTGATTCAACTCTGGGAACTAGACTCTCCTCACATAAAGATCATTCAAAGGAAAATTGAGGAGGATGGAATGTATATAAAGTGAAAAAAATGAGAAGTTATTAAGGTGGTGGAGTTGAATGGGAGGTTGTATTATTAATGGAGTTGAATGGGAAGTTGGAAAAATGGTGGAATAATGGAGTTGAATTGGTGGTTATTGTAGAGAATGGAAATTAAATAATAAATAAATAAATAAAGTAGGCTACTTTAAAAGAGAATAAAATAAAGAGAAGAAAAAGAGTGGGGAAATTACAAAAGAAGACAAACATGTACAATTTTTTTGTTTGCTTTTCTAATATGTATTTTTTTGTCTTTTTAATAAGAGATATTTACAAAAAAAATACAATAAAATACTATAATCAAAATACAACACAACTATGATTTTTTTATATTTTTAGTAATTAAGAAAGATAAAATAAAAAATGAAGAAAGAATGAATATATATACATAATGTACAATGTACATCTAGGTCCCAAAACCCAACTTCTGCAAATGAGCTCCGATTTTAATGAAACCATTTCCATTGGATAGATAATTTTTTAACTTGAACTTTAAAAGTGAGTTTGATGAATTTGGAGTTCATACGGAGCGGAAATTTAGCCTGGAAGTCGGTCTTTACAGCCTTTTCTCTTTGAGATCTAGGAGCATTTATTTGAGGTAAAATTTATTTTATATTTCTGTATTTTTATATACATTTTTATGAACAAGTGAGAGAAAGAATTAGCTAAAAGGAGTTGAAATGAAATTATTAAAAATACAAGAAGTTTTGGGCTATTTACAGGTGAAAAACTCCTTTATTTTGTGGCTTTTTGTACAGTCTAATATACAATAATTAATGTGTATTTATACAAGAGACATTTTGTTAATTTAATGATTTTATGTACATTTATTTGAGATTTTACTCGGAGATTTTGCTAAGATCAAGATATTGAGATGATGAATCGCGGATTCATCACCTACTAAACAAGGCATTTAAAACAAGATGTACAAATCAGTATACCTCTCTAACTAATAATTAATTATCTAGAGATCATATCAGAGCTAGGCATGATATTAGAAAGAAAATAAAAGGAGATTTAAAACAAGACCAATTTCACTGAGTTTAGAGTTCATATGCTCAAGTTATTAACAAAGGAGTCCAAGGTCTTTTTGCGATGAAACAATAATTAAAGAAATTAAAAACTACCCAAACAGTGCAAACATGGCTTATCTGTAAATAAAATAACTTGCAAGGGCTTCTTGTAGTTATTCCAATCATACGAGGGTTGATATGTAATAATAGAAACTCGACAGGGCCTGCATGCAAATTCTCCAAGCTCTACATGCAATGCATGTTTGTCTGGACTTGAATGCAATTTCTAGAAGTGTGGGGACTAGTGCTGCAAATTTTCCATCCACATATAGGAGGCACATGATAGCAAGGCTCGAGCGAAGGCTCAAGTCACGTTTGAGGCTCGATGTAGGTGGTAGGTGGGTGAGGATCGTTAACTCCGAGGCTACTAACGTAGCGGGTGTCTCAAAGCAACATTTTAAACCATTGGATCAGGTGAGATCCAAGGATCTAGATCGAGACAAGGGTAAACGATGGTGATGAACTTTGGCGAGCACTTGAAGGGCGGTGATGGCGGTGATGTATCCCGCTAGGGATCATTAGATTAGGCTCGGGCATGAACTAATAGCAGCTGCAACTCAGGGATCCTTCGCACGCGGCTAAGTCGAGAAGAGCTCTTCCTGGCTCCTAGATCTCGGCCGAAGCTCCTGGAAGGTCGAGGAGGCTCTAAAGAAGGTTGGGGTGGTAAGGCAAAGATGTTATGAGGTGCGAGGTGATGTGGAAATGTATCTTCGTCAGGGAAGAAGGGTGAGGCTAGAGGTGCTTCATCTTGTCCGATCAGTTAAGGGAGAGGGCATGCAGTGGTTAGGGAAGCAAGAGGAAATGGAGGTCCAGTGGGGCACGTAGAGGCGGAGGGCCGAGTGATCTTCCTCATATGCAAGGAGGAAAGCATAATATAGTGGTCAGAGGTCTGGATAAGGAAAGATGCAGCCATGAAGGGCTAGCAAGGATTGGGAATGTGTGGCTGAGGTGATGGTGTGTCTCGATTGTTCAGATCGGGTGTGTGAGTGATGGATTAAAATGGATAAAATAAGAAAGGGGTAGATTGGGGTTACCTGAGATAGGAAGAAGAAAAATGGAGGGATGGTCGGATGATTGGGCTAGAGCTAGGATGCTTCAAGTCTTCGCTCGAAGGCACGATGAATCCTGATCTCAAGTAGCACTACAGGGGAGTGTTGTAGTGGCAGAGGGAGGTCCACCAGATCTCACTAGAGGAAACACATGTGATCACTCGACATGGGGCCTCATCTATCTCCAAGAGGTGTTTGGGGGCTCGAGTGTCTCTCGTGTGAATGTGGATCAATTGGGATACAACAATGTACGATAGAGCTAAGTACGCGAACAACGAGTGGAAGGTGAGTGTTCGAGTGAGTGAGGCATGGTGTGCTAAGGTGTCGAGGGTTATTGAGGTGGTTGGAGAAGGAGGGGAAGTGGGGGCTAACTGTTGGTCATCTCAACTAGGAATGAGGATGCATGGAACCTAAAGGAGAAAATGGAGAAGATGAGCGCTTCACAATGGAGATCATGGGAGAGAGAAGTATTGTAGGAAGAAGACGCTACCTCAGCCATTGGATGGGAATAAGGTGGAGGGATGAGGGACATCCATGTTGGCAAAGCAGGGTCGATCTGCATACCGTTGGATCTGAGGAGATCCAACGGTACTTGGAATGATGAGGTGGCATGAAGGAGCATTGTTGGGTCGAGAGATCCAACGGTTGAGAAATGAGGCCTGAGGGAACAAAGAACCGGTTACATGGCTGGCTCAGTTGCAGCCACAAGAATCCAACGATAATAGGAAAATTAGAAAAATAAAAAAAATAAAAAAATAGTAAATGAACTCAAATAAAAAAGTGTTTAACATAAAAGTTGGTCATCTCAGTGAGATCTACAACTTTCATTAAGGATAAAAACACAAAAGACCTCAATTTGTACATAGTTGTATTTTTTGTAGGTATCTAATGTGTATTGAATACCAAATTTTGTGATATATATATTATTTTAATAAGGACTCTATTTATGTACAAAATATAGACACCAATTAATCTAATTTTTAGGGATTTTTATAATAATAGAATTATGGGGGAAATATGTACAATATATGCAGCATATACAAGAGAAGGATTAGGATTTTATTAAGTATATAATATGCCTTAATTAACCCTAATTATGTACAAAGTGTTCATTATTTATTCGAGCTCATTAGGGGGTTCATTTTGTGATTTATTGAGGCGATTAAACTAAGAATGAGCAATAATGTGGCTGAATCATGGATTCAACACCCCGTATACTTAAACCTTACTCGTTTCCGAGAAATAAATCATTTATTAAGAGAAGATTTATTGTTGGTTCTTAGGTTTAATTCTTAATTGTGAAGTGAAATTGCAATATTAATTTATTAGGCTCTTGGTTTCATGTCCATCATTAAACTGAAGTTTCTCTCACTCTTAATCAAAAGGATCTTGAAACCCAAGTCTTAGACTCTCTAAGGATACATTAAATATATAACTTGTGTGACATTAAATATGGATATTGAGTAAGTGTACCATTTATTTTTTATCCAAGGGTTGAGTCTAAGAAGCTAGCTTATAGACATAATCCTCCACTCTAGTTCCAATATCAAGTCATAACTCAATCTCCTGTCTCTTTACTTGTTAGACTTAAAAAGATGTCATCATGGAAGGCCAACTATGGAATGAGTAGGATGTCTTGTTCTTCTCTCCTCTCATTGGACTAGGGATTCACTCGAGTGCCACATACACACACTTAATTTATTATTTTTGATGTAGATCAAGGCGTCCGTCAAGAACTTTGAACCATCAACACTTGTTTTTCTGGGATACACTGGGGCGTGCCTTTTTTTTGAGTATCTAGTATACTTTTCTACAACCATACTTGTATCATTTATGATGTAGAGCTCTTTTTTCATGCTAGTACAGTTCGGTGGCCTAATAGCATTGGGGAGAGACAATATTGTGGCATACTTCCTCTAGTCCAAGTGGACTCTCAAAAAGATTGGGAGCGTTGATTAATATGTGATTCATCACTCTAAAGATGAAAATAGAGCTTTGTTCCCAAGTAACTAATTGCATTTATTCCCTTGTACTGCATTATTAGCATCCACGTATGTATATTCAAATTTTATCATTCACAATTACATAAATAAGAATCTTGATTTTCTATGTATATTTTCACATATATATGAATACAAATTGTCCTAATTTTAATTATTTTTCACTAACTTCAAATAAAGTAAAATCTATTTCATTGTGTACATATTACTAACTGTAATAAATGAAAATATTATAAAATACTAATATATATATAATTTACAAATAAAACCAAACCTTAGTTTTGAGAAGAAAAGCTGCAAAGTTAAACATCTCTCACAGGCAGCTATGAACCCCTAGTCACTTTTGAATTAATGTACATTAAATTATCTAAAAAAGGATCAAATTCAAAAGAATTAGAGTTCATATATGAAACTTGGGTTTTGGGACCTCGTTGTATATTGCATATATTCTCTCACTTTGACCCTATTATATTATGGACATAATTAACTCTTTTGATATATTTATTTTCTATTTATTTTCTTTGATTTATGTTGAATAAAGTGTACAGCAAATTCAAATCTAAATTTAATTAACAATCAAAGAAAGTAAGTCATTCTGATTCTGTGTATATAGTCTCTACAATAGTCCCTTTTCTTCTTTTATTTCTTTAATTTCTAAACTACTAAAAGTACCAAAAAAATTAGATTAACATGTAAATATTTTTTAGTATATTTTATATTATTTAGAAATAGTAAAAAATTACAAACCTAGAAATGAGATATTCTATGTACATTGAGGACCACCAAAAATAAATATATTGTGTACATATGAATTCTTTTGATTTTGATTCCTTCACAAAAGATATAGATCTCGTCGAGATGAACAACTTTCATGAAGACTATTTTGATTTGACTTCGTTTTATATTTATTTTGAATTTTTTTATTTTAGTTCCTGATTTTTCTGGGAGCGACACATGGCCACTCCTGAAGCCATCACACGTTGCCCCACTTAGCCCCTTTTTTGGGTCATTGGATGAAGAGCTCTTCAACCAACGACCTGGATTAGTCCTTTATTTATTTTATTTATTTATTATTTTTCCTTTCTCTACTTGGCTTTGCCATGTGGCACGTCCATGGTCATTTGTTCTCATTTGATCGACCGGCCAGGGACCCCGCCTCTCTCCTCTATCTTCTCCACCCAATGCCATCTCCTCTGCCTTCCCCGACCGCCCAACAACCTCCGCCTCTTCCTCCACCTTCGCTGCTAATCCCCTCGCCTCATTCTCCACGACCTCCACATTGCCTCGACCCCTCCATCTCTCCGCTTCCTTCGCTGAGCCCTGATGGTTCCCAATCAAAACACCCATCGTCGCCCACCTTCAAGAATCATCTGCCTTTTTTGAGAGGTGAGGCCCAACTTTCAACTGACCTTGTGATGACATCACTAGGATAAGGTTTCCGTGAAAACAACCTCTATTTCTTCTCATTACTGGTGAGATCCAAGGGATCTAAGTCCCTTGTCGCAGCTCCTTCGCAAGCTGCTCAAGCTCATTGCTTGTCGGCGATTCGAGCGACGATAGGAGGAGCTCCGCTCCTCCTTCCCGAGCATCTGTTCATCGATCTATAGGCAGTCCTCTTCCTCATTCCATTTTTCTTCTTCTATTTCCTCTCTTGCATTTCTTGTTCTTCATTGTCATTCTTCCCTATTTTGCTTAGATCCAAAAACCCCATCACAATCCAGTCACGATACCATCTCTGGTTGATTTTCTCATACCTCATCGCTATGGCAAAAGATCGAACCCCTTTGGGTACTCAATCTTCTCCTAGCGTACAATACCTTTATTGCCCCCTTCGATCCTTGCAATCAAGGGAATATTGAGTCACATCTTGGTTTCCTTTTATTTATCTTGCAACCTAACCACTGCATGTACTGAATATTGAAGCATCTCCAACCTTCCCTGAGTGGGATAGTTGATGGCATCATCTCATTTGTCTCGATCGAAAACTAAACTAGGAGAATCATCGCTTTTAGATCTCATCCATGTGTCAGCCAAGTCTTCTCATCAGACATCCACCTTGCCTCCACATACTGAGTACTAGATCGAGGGGAGGATCCATACTTCTTCAACCAGCTACACCCTTTCTCCACCCAATGCTCGACCAAGCATTAGCTGAGCTACGATGTGTCGCTTAAGCATAAGCTCAGAACTTGCCTTCGAGCTGCATACACCATCGGATTGGGGCTTTGAGCCTTGATCCTACAGCCCACATCTCGATGTACCAGCCCCCCTTTGATCCGAATCAAGGGACATCTGATCGAGGTCCATCAACCCATCCAGATCGTCGATCTATGACACTTCTCTCTTCCATCAGACAGCTGAGAGCTACCCACATCAGCAGCTTCGGACCTTGGTCCGAGCCTTGAGGTAAGGGCTGTTCGAACCTCCATATGCACATGCACCTTACACGAGGTAGGGAATTTTTGCGCTCACAACCCCGCATTACTGTCGAATCGCATCCATCCCCTACCGACCAGAGAGCGCATATACGACAAGTCCGTCATGGAAAAATTGTAGAAGACCCCTCATGGGTATTGGTAATTAAAGAAGCACGTTCTACGCTATTGTCTTTTGATTTTATTTTGTTTATTATATTTGCATTTTCTACCCTAACTTTGAGATTTAATAGAAAAATCATTTTTCATAGGTCTTTAATTCCAAAAATTGCATTATATTATACCATTAATTCTCTATTTTGGAGTGAATCATTTATATTTTTACGAGCTTGAAATTATTTAATGTTTTAATTATAGTGAAAAATTGCGTACTTTACCTACTATGAGCTCCAAAATCCATAGTAGACCATTCTTTGCCTCAAAAATCACAGTAATTAAGATTAAGTACCATATGTAATGTCATTTTCATGTATAATTTTCTTAAAATAAATTATGTTGTGATTTATGTAAATGGATTTTAATTTACTGTGAACATAACAATTTGGGATTTAGAATTTTTCCTAGATAACTATTCTTTAGTCACATCTAGGATAATTTTATTCTGGAAAATAATTAGGTTCGCTTATCATTAAAATTAATTTACTAAAAATAACATTGTCTAGATTATTTAATTCATGAAAATTTCATTTTGCATCCAAAAATTTCATGGTAGGTTAATTTCATCATTTCTAACTATCTATCCAATCTTCATTATTTTTGCATTTCATTTGCACAAAAAAATGCATAAAAAACCCTTGAAAACATCAATTTTCTTGCATGCATCTTACGTCTTAAAAATATAAAACATATGTTATGGATTAATCATTGCATAAATAAATTGGAAAAATAGCCTTCTAGATTTTTGAGCTCATTTTCACATTAATTTGGATTTTCTACTTTAGGCTAATTTGGCATATTGTCAGTCTACATTTGCATCATATCATTATTCGAATTAAAAATCTAAAAAAATCTCCTATAAAAACCCAGCAGCTAAATTATCTTAAAATTAACGTAAGGAGATAGGGGCGTCCTTGAGTTTGACATTGGTCTTTCCTGAGTAAAAAAATCGACCGCCTTAATTGCATTTAATTTATTAAGCATTTAAGCGGTCTTTTTGAGAAATTATGATTTGCCTACCTGCAACAAAACAACACATTAATTAATTCTCATGAATTAAGCAGGTCAAACACACATTTTTCAAGCGCTCGCTAGCTATTATGAAGCTCTTTTGTGGAAATGTTTTGGATTTTTGAGCTTTTTCTGGAATTTTTTGAAATATTGTAAAGTTGGCTAGCTCCTCGGCTCTTATCAGGTTGGCATACCTTAATCCACAATTTTGTTTATAATATCCACTGAATCCTAGGTTAAGACAAGATAACATAAGGATCCGCATCCCCATACTAGCTACCTACTGACACTAAGGTCTCATGGGTTGATTCCCAATAATTTCCCATCACTAAGTTTATAAGATCGAGTCTCATATCAATCACTATCCTAGCCTTTAGGTGAAATTTTTGACTCATCACTAAATAAAAGCAATCATGCAAGTGAGGTGCTAGCCATATTTAGTTAATCGTAGAGATTCTACACACAATATAACATGAATATCCTCAGCTTGGGTATTTCAAGTTCTTTATGTCTAGGACCCTAATAATCAAAAGTGGTTAAGACTAGGGAATGAGAGTTCTATGAATCCAAAAGCTTAATGTACAACAAGTCTTGTGTGCAAGTAGGAGTGTTAGAAATATCATCTTAGAATTCATGATAAAATGATATGTATTATTTTTTTATAAACATTTTATATTTTATTTTTTATACCCCCTCATTTTGACAAAAAGTTTATAAACCAGTATTATATACATTAATATACAAATATAAAACAAGTTTTACAAAAGAGTTTACAAATATACAACAAAAATACCCATACCCCATTATTTTAATGTAGAATAGATTCAAAGTACGAGCTATGGGAAAAGTACGTATATAATATGTACAACCCATTGTATTTAGATTGTGTTATGTCCTCATTACATAGAGTGAAATAAAGGCATAGCTCGTACTAAGAATAAGTCAGGGAAAAAGAATAAAAATCAACTATTGTTGAACAAGGCTTTTTCGAGTTTTAAGTTTTATTTAATGGAAATATTCACAAGAGAACAATTGATGCAACCCAAAGAAAGTCCCAACAAAAAATATTTTTTATTATTCAATCTCAAACCAACAACACAAATGAATGTAAAGCAAGAGACTAAGATGCTATTTATCTACTTGTATAGCATATATGATCGAACTCGGGGAGACTACAAATTCCCGAGGGTTATTTAAATCAAAGAAAAAACAATGAAATAAAAAACCTAGTTCGCTTTATGTAAATTCTTGATTTTTATGGGTTTTTAGGTTTTTAAATTTTTAAGGAATTTTTAATTTTTATATTTTTTATGCTTTTCTGATCTTATATTTTTAAATGATTTTTAATTTTTCAAATGTTTTTATATTTATTATTTTTAAAACAAACAAAAAATAAATATAGACAAAAGGAAAAAAAGATGTCTTTTGTATTTAAAATAGGGTGAAAATATTCAGAAAAATTAAGTAAAACTAAATTTGGTTTTTTTTGTAATTTTCTACTATTTTGTGATTTTTGGCAATTTTTAGATGTTTTTAATATTTCCAAAATAATTAAAAATAGGATAAATAAGAAAAAGAAAACAATGTAGATGTTTTTGTGATTTTAAAATAGAAATTAAAACAAAACATTTGTAATATACATAAACAAAGAATATTTTTCAAAGTTTCCATATATGTATTTTATGTTTTTTTGTATTTTCTCTGAATTTATATGAATTTTTTAGCGCTTTCAATGTTTTGCTATTTTTTGGTTTTTATAAGGAATTTAATGATGAAATTTATATATACATTAAAACCAATCAAAATAAACAACCACAAATTTTCCAAAATTTTTCAAAAGGTTTTTGTATTTTTTTACTTATTTAATACTATAAATGTGAAGAAATTAAGGTATTTTTTATTATTAAAAATACTAAAACTAACTAAAATGTTAGACAAAAATTATTGGTGATAATGTGGATTAGCAGGAACTAATGATGATTTTTATGGAATTAATGAAGATGGTTAACTATTTATTAAACTAGATTAACACACAAATTGAATGTCCAACGCATAGGGACCTAGATGTAATTATTTTTATTTAACATATTAAAAAGATAATAAAAGAAATAAATGCATAAGTGGATATGCAATTATCCCACTAAAAGGTTTGTGTCAGCGTGCATGAGTTGCATTGGCACAAAACTTTATGTGATTGATTTATTTACAAGGGTTTATCAATAACAAGACAAGCACATGATGAATAATGCAAAATCACCACAAATCACGTACATTGCACGTTTCTCAGTTTAAACAGGACTTAATTGCAAATGAAATAAACCAGAAGGAAAAATATGCAAATAACCAAACAATAATAATCTGACACATATCCAAATAAGACTTATTTACAAAATATAAAAATAACAGGGGTTGGAGTGCAAAGATTTCACTGATCTACATAGCAGACTGTACAACTGAGATCTGATCTGGTGCTTTGAATCTACTATTATGCTTTTGGTCTTTTTGGATAGTCTGGATCAAATATGGCATACTCCTTTCTTGATCGGACGTCAATGGAGGCTCTAGAAGAACTCGCTTGAAGGTTGACTCCAACGAAATTTGATCCTATAGATCTCGCTCGATCTCCATCCTAATCATTCCATGATGATCCGAAGAGGTTCCTGCAGTGCTCCTCCATTGATCGAATGCAGTGTTGCGGTGCGATGACGGTCGGTAGCGGATCTTGAGACCTAGGCCACCTGCATGTGGAAACTCGATTCCAAATCGCAATCTCACGCTCCAGAATGCTCCTACCATCTGCAAAAGGTCCGATGCTTAGAGGCAAAGCTCCGGCAACTATTATTTGACTAAAATAAGGAGAAATGATGAGTGGACGGGGACCATCGGCGATCAGCGATTGGATAGAGATCAGACTCCAGATTCGATATGATCTGGAGGTGTTCAAACTGTGACAAAGGATGGAGAAGGTGTGGTTAACATGATGGAATGGTTAGAAGCGAAAATAGAAATCGGGGAGCTCTGATCATGCATTTCAGAGCTCAGGTGGTCTATGATCATATTTAACTAATCCGGAAATTAAACGCTAAATAAAGGGAAAATCGAAAGGAAAATTACCAAGGGTCACCTATGGTGGAGTGATGGTGGTCGTAGCCTTGATTCACGACGAGAAGCGAAGAAGTTTCGACGTCCCTGATGGAGCTCCGACCACGTAGAGGATCTCTCTCTCATGTGGTCTCCTTGTGCTCCCAACTACAGAGGATGGAGCTCTATTACCGCAGTGTCCCTCCTGGCTCAACCTCGGGCGAAATTCTCACAGAAAATGGATCAGATGGCAAGATGGAGCTGGAGGGGGTTTAAATAGAAGAATGGTCCAGGTGAAATTTCAAATGCTCGAAGCGCGCGAACTGAGGCGCGTTATTCGAAAAGAATGATTGTGCCAGTGAATTCGTTATTTGGGTTATCAGATAAATTAAGGAAAAGGGAGATGAAGGTGATTGGATCGGAAGGAAAAAGGAGAGAAGGAGCTCCGATGATCCGGTTATTCAGGTTGGCTAGAGGAAGAGAGGGTTGACCCCGATCAACAGACCCAGGTCTGCCCAAAGGGGACCCGACTTAGAATATGACAAAATACTACACGACAAAAATAGCAAAAAATGTAAATAAATTAAAATAAAATAAAAAATGATTTTAAATAATAAATAATGTAAAAGGAAAATGTTTATAAATAAACAATATTAATTTTATTGATTATTAATAAATTAATTGAATTAATTAAATATGTTAAAATAAATAATCATCTTTATTCACAAGTATCTTTACCTATATATACAACACTTGAATTTTTTAATTATTTTTAAAAATATATACATAATTTATTATTTTATTTTATTTACACCATTTTCAAGGATTTTAAATATATTTTTATTTTATTTTTATGAAATAAATAATTAGGTTAAATAAATAGTTATATTTACAATATATACATAATGATACATGTACAATTTACAATGAATTTATTTTTGATGGTTTTGATTTTTGTAATTTTTATTGTCATTTTATATAAATAAAATACAATATTTACAATTATTTTAAAATACACTATGAACAAATATATACATAAAATAGATAAAATAATATATTCACGCAATGTATAGTACATACTCCATATACAATACACGCCAAAAAGTCACATTTTGCATCTTAACAATATTTTAGCGAAAATAATTTTATTTTGAAGCTTATTTTATTTAAAGTACAATAAAAGTGAGTTTGCTTTGATTTTATTCTTTATAGAGAAGATATGAGTCTGATAAATTTGGCTTTGCGGTTTTTTTCAAAGTGTTATTATTTACACAATGTACAATGAATCTTCTTGCAATTATTTTTAATATTTACAACTTATTTTTATATAAGAAAATATTTTTATTTGGAATGAATTGGATGATAAAAATAGAATAAGGAATTATATACAAATTAATGGTGTATGTGCAATTTGCACAAGATGAATAGAACTTAATTTTTTAATTTTTCTACAAGAGGCCTTATCTCCCCCTACTTTATTCCTTATCGATCAGGTCAAGTCTTGACCTTCTCTCAGGGTCAGAGTCAGTATGTATTTATTGTATATATATAGTCTTTATTTTTATTTGTTTTTACTTTATTTATTTATTTTAGATTAAAATAATGATATTTATAAAGTATTTATAAAAGAATAAGAAATAATAAAAATCATGTTTTATTAATAATTACATGTGTTTAAGAATGGATTTTAAGATAAAATAAATGAACAAAGATGATGAAGTGCATAATCATCAATTGCCCCACTATACTTTGGCTTTTGATGGCCTAAGTACAAAAGAAGAGCAAGAATGATGTGGTAGAGGGTAGGAAGAAAGAATAGAGAATGGGGATATAAAGAGAGCGTAGATCGGTCCCCATTCACTTAGGCTCTGGTCATCTTAAGTATGGAAGAAAACTCATAGGCAAGGGGATTGATAAGCGAGGTGGAAATAAACAAGATGGAGCCAGTGAATCTTCACATGATATTGAATCTTCTGATGCTATGGATGACCATAAAGCTCAAGGTGCCACACAGAGTGGCTAAGGGTAACATATGAATATGTTCCTCTTGTGAATAATATCTCCTCTATATGCACTAATTTCTCATTTGAATCTACATAATGCTTAAGCAATCGTCCGTTCACTAAGAAAGATCATGCACCATCTGTAAGATCGGAGAAATCTACACTGTCATTGTTGTGCACTTCACACAATCGAATGGACATGTCCACTTTGACTTTAACTTTCCTTAAAAGACTTTCATCTTGGTATTGAGTAAATATACCTTCTACCCAGGGATAAAGTTTTTGGGTCGGATATGTTGATTGAGCCATCTATTAACCTTGTCCTTATTGATCGTGTTGTTTTCATGCACCTTATTTCTGATATCTATCAGCAGTCATTCAAATCCATCTACATGCTCTTGTATCCTTGGTAAGTGTTTCAATTTACCTTTTTAATTGCCCATTCTGATTTGTGCACTAACTATGCATGCGAAATGGAGAGGTTCCAAAAGGGGTCTTCTAAGCAGTCATATAGGCCCATAGAACTTGGTCCAAGAGTTGAGACGAGCTCTTCCTGTCAGGGTGGACTAGCTTTTGCAACATTCCTTTTACCTCCCTATTTGAAATCTCAGCCATGCAATTAGATTATAGATGGTAGGGACTGGCGACCCATGGTCGATTCCATATTCCTTAGCAAAATTCTTCATGTCCCTATTCACAAAGTGGCTACCCCCATCGAAAGTAGTGATTTCGGGGACCCCAAACTTGGAAATTATGTGATCCTTCTTGAATTTATAAAATAATTTATGGTTTGGGTGGGGTTAGCTACCATCCACCTAGAAAGGTAATCTACTGCTCAGAGAATGTGCTCATAACCATGCATCAAACTTATCACAGATGATAACATGTTGCATGAGCATTTCATCTTTAAAACCTATGATTCCTCACATTCTTTGACAGACTGAGACACGACTTAACAAAAGCATAGGCATCTTTAAATAAAATTCAGCCAATTAAATCCATACCGTAGTACTTTCCAAGTTGTCCTCTTTATGGAGTGGTGTCCTCTTACCTCCAAAGTACGGTAGTTCTCAAGGATACTCTTGAATTCTTCCTAAGGAACACATCTCCTCTAAATGCAATCCAGTCCTTCAAAGAAAAGGGAACGTGTCCTCCTAATGGTAATTCCATGAATTCAACTTAAGTAGGTCAATGTTGCCCCTTGGCCAACCTTGGAGAACTTTCTTGGAGACAAGGTTGTTCACCATATTGGCATATAATGGAAGTAAATTGATATCAAGAACTGATTTGTCTGGAAACGTTCCTCTGATAATCTATGTCTAAGGAGTGTTCTATAGTTGCTCAATCCAGGAAAGATGGTCAGCCACCACATTCTTAACTCCAGGTCTGTCTTTATTTCCAAGTCAAACTCCTAGAGAAGCAAAATCCACCTAAGAATACATGCTTTCACATCCTTCCATTAGGTACATGCTGGTTGAGTGGTCTGTGAACACTATTGCCTTGGATCCAAGAAGATGGGACCTGAACTTATCCAAGGCAAACACTACTGCAAGCATTTCCTTCTTAGTAATTATATAATTCTTTTATGTTGCATCTATTACTTCGCTTGCATAGTGCATGGCATACATTTTTATTTCTCTCTGTTGTCCTCTAACATTACTCCAACAGCAAAGTCAAAATCAATCGACATGATCTTAAAGGGGAGAGAACAATCGGGGGCCTGTAGGATGGGACCATCCATGATCTTTCTTTTCAACAGCTCGAAAGCTTAAAGACACATGATCTACAAGGAACTCTGTGTCTTTGCTTAGGAGCTCAGTTAACGGTCAGGAAAATCCTCGAAAAATCTTTAGTGAATCTGCGATAAAATCCAACATGTCCCAAGAATGATCATAATAGCTTGATGATGGTTGATGGCTCAAGTTTCTTGATCACATCCACCTTGTCATGGTCAACCTGCATTCCTTTTTTGGAGATGACATTCCCCAACATGATGACCTCCATCACCATGAAGTGACTCTTTTCTCAGGAGAGCACTAGATCTGCCTCTCTACACTTAGTAAGAACTACATCTAGGTGAGAAAGATAATCATCAAAAGAATTACCATGAATTGAGAAGTCATCCATGGAAACTTCCAGGAATTCACCAACCATCTCATCAAATATGGCTATCATGCACCTCTAGAAAATCCTAGGTGCATTGCATAACCCAAAGGCATGCGCCTGAAAGTGTAAGTTTCAAAGGGACATGTTAATGTGGTATTTTCCAGTTCCTCCATAGCGATGGCTACGAATACCCATCCAAAAAGAAAAAGTATTATTTCTCTATCATCCGCTCCAAGATTTAATCAATAAATGGCAAAGAAAAGTGGTCCTTCTTCATCACAACATTCAGGTGCATGTAATCCACATAGAGTGCCACAATGTTGGTACTCTAGTAATGATCTCTTCTCTCTCTCTCTCTCCATATGGTGACAATATGTATACTAACTTCTTCAGGACAACATGAAGTGTGCCATCTATTTGGAGTCAGAGATGGGATAAATGAATCATGCTACACAGCATTTCTCAATCTCATTCTTGACCACTTCCCACAAGTTTGGATTCAATTTTGGATGGTACTCGTAGGAGGATCTAGCTTCATCCTCAAGGTATATATGGTGTAAGAAAAGAGAGGGATTTATCCCATGAAGATCCTATACACTCCAACCTATCACTATACGATTCTTTTCAAGAATATCTAGCAAGTGAGAATCTTGTTCTCCGGTCAGGATCTGACTGATAATGACTAGGAACTTCCTACGTTGTCCCACAAGGAAGGCATACTTCAGTATAGGAGGCAATTGTTTGAGCTCGGGAGATTCTCTGTCATCTGTTAGGTCAGTCTCACCATTGCTAAATCTAGAATCATGTTGCTTGTGATTAGATCTATCTCTAACGAATCTGCCACTAATTGAATCATGTTGCTTGTGATTAGATCTATCTCTAACGAATCTGCCACTAATTGAATCTGATTCAGAGTCGAATCACTAAATGGATCCATGCATAAGAAAAATGCCACATCTGACTCGTCATCCTCATCCTTTGATTTTCCCAAGAGAAAAGGGACTGATAGGTCCAAAGGGACGTCATTGAGGGCATTGGGGGACGCATCTCTCATCTGTTCTACGCTAAATTATTGGATCTTAACAAAATTTGGCAAACTTCATCACTAACACTAGCCTTTCTAGGTGAGAGGACTCATCTGCATCTATGGGGCTCTGTGACCAAGACCCTTCTCTGTTTTCATGACTGCACTCTGCATCTGAAAAAGACTAAGACTTTGTACTAGATTTAGAGTCTGATCACTGTCATCTGGTCTATTGCATCTTGACTTCCACACCTCCACCTAGTGAATAGAACTTGATCCTTCCTAACTTGTAATCAAACTTGGCATCAACTGTCCTCAAGAAAGGAAGACCAAGTATAATCTTGGAGTGTCTCCAATTCTTATGTGTCTCCATGTCTAAGACTTTGAAATCCATAAGATAGCCCTTCCCACTATAGAAATGACAATATTCTTTAATTCACGTTGAGGCCTTTTTGGTGGACTTATTTGCAAATTGCAAAAGAGACTTAGAGTTTCTCAAGGGACTGAGGTTCAACCTCTCATATATGGAAGTGGGTAAGAGGTTGATTAAAGAACTATTGTCTAGGAGAGTATGATCGAAAGATGTATTATTAGCATAACTTACAACATAATGAATAACCATGTCTCTCTTCTTCCTTGGCAATGTATTCCGGAAAGAGCGAGTTGTGGCCACTGACAATATGTGTCTCTTAACAAAGGAGTTCGTCTACCCACTAGCCCTAGTAAGTGTACATTGCACCTTAAGGAACTTATGAAAAGCATGTGTCATGTCCATGTATCTTTCCAGAGGATGGCCATCTTGATTCTCTCATAAAATTCTTCCCATCTCTTTACCATTTGTTTTTGTTTTTTTGGGATTTATTCTTTCCCCCTTTGAGAGATTAGGGGAAAGGCATTGTTTTCTCTAACTCAGATCCAGGAAAAACAACATCATCATCAACATTCAATTAAAAATCTACATTTTGTACATGGTCCGAACTATGATTATTTACATTCGAATACGAGGATCATGTTAGCGTGTCCTTTGTGTACTTTCCTCCTCCTCGCTCCTGTCATCGTGGTTGATGATTCTCTCCTTCTTTTTGTATTTTTATTTTTAAAATATTTTTGGAAATGTTTGGGGATTCAAATTTCTCCTGTCTCGCTGAAGGTGCTTCTGGTGGTGGTGGTGCCTCTCCTCTTCCTATAAGTTCTCCTCAGGAAGAGCCTCTAGAATGTCCTCCTCATAGTCCTTTGCCCGACCAGGTTGGATCAATGTCCTTTTGCTCATGAGAAACATATGATTAGTATCATGTGAAAGATCTTATGTTCATACTCATGAAGATATGAATAGTACACATAATCTCTGTATCTCAAATGACTCTGGTTCAAACTGTTGCGGGTGGCATGAACTTTGGTTGGAATAGGAGTCCACGGTTCCATCTGATCATCTTGGGTATGGTATACGCGATTGAGATCTTTCCTCATGTCATGACAATCATTCTTGATATGTTGAACCACATTAATAAGGGATTATATGGATGAGGTGAGGGACCCCAGATTACACATGGGTGGGGTTTGTTGTTGTTGGTCGCGGCTAGAGTAGGGATGGTAATGCTACATGTATTGTCCCTGCTAGACCTGCCTGTACTGTTGTTGGTGGTGGGATTGAGAGGTGTAATGTAGTGGTGGGCCCTGATGGCCTGATTAGTAGGTTCGTTGCTACTATAGCTAAAGTTGGTATCCTTGTCCTGACCTGGACTATACAAGATGTGGTGTCGGCATGAGCTGGTGTCCTAGTAAGCTAGGAAGGGCTGGTGTTGCTGAATGCTCCCTATCCTCGATTGTCTACTGATGAATCTACGATTCATCACTCCAAAAGTTAAAAATAGAGCCTTGTTCCTGAGTAAATAGAGGCATATTTCCCTTTATAATGCATAAATAGCATTCATTCATGCATACATAATACATGCATTTTAGCACTCCATTAGCATTTAAATAAGAAGCCAAAATCCCTTGTAAAATGTTCCCTTATCAAAATAACGTCTTCCTTATAACATGTACACCTTAGTTAATAATATAGGGAAGAAAGCCAGAAATCCCCCTTGTAAAATAGCCAATAAAGCCATAGAACCCCTGGACCATAAAATACCCATAGCTCCCTCATACAAACTCCAAAATAGGTCTACTCACTTTTAGAATAATATACATTAAAAGACCTTTAAAATGAGACTAATTTCATCCAATTTGGAGCTCGTATGAAAAAGTTGGATTTTTGGGCCTCTTTGTATACTACATGTATGTATATTTGTATCTTTGTATTTTTTGTATCATATTTGACCTCATCTCCGTCTTTGGTCAACATGAAACTTGTAATCATCGAGATCTACAACTTTCATGTTTTGAGTTTTTCCAAATTCGGCCCCCTCTTCTCTCTACCCTTATTTCTTTGTCCAGCCAATCACAGCAGGCCACGTGGCGCCATCTGGTTGCGCCACGCGGCCCGCTCCCCTTGCCCAGGCCGCCGCACCTCTCAGCCGTTGGATGGTCTTCCAGATCCAACGGCCAAACCGCCTCCACGTACGCCTTTTCCCTCAACCATCAGATCAAGTCCTCCGCCTCATCTCAATCGCTCGTTCCCGCCTCTTCCTCAGCGCGCCACGTGGCGCTTGTTGCGCCCTTGGATGATGCACTCCATCCCTCCATCTCAACCGCTCAGCCCGCCGTGCATCGCAGCCCTTCGATCTTCCTCAGATCTGATCTCCGTCGCTCGTCAGCGCCCTCTCCTCCGCACGACACCTGGCGCCATCACGACCTTTGGATTAAGCCACTCCTGATGCAATCCACACCGCTCGCGCATACTTCGCCCCCATCGTGCCATGTGGAGGGCTCCTGACGCTCAGATCACGCGCCCATATCTTCATCCACACCGCTCCATCTCGCCTCGATCACCACCGTTGGATCACAAGATCCAACGGTGGAGACTTCGTCTCCCACCTCCAGCGCCCCTCTCTCCCACGTTCTCCGCCTTGCGGGAGAGGCAGCCCCTTCCTATTCTCAGCCGCACCTCAGCCACTCTCGCCGACCACCATCTCTCCCACGTTCACCCCCACTCTTCCCTCATCTTCGCCAGCTACCCCACTCGCCACCACTTCCACCAGTGGCGCCCCACTTCCTCCATGAACCTCGCTCCATCATCAGCCTGGCCGAGACCTTCGACCTATAAATACTCGAGATCCGACCATCATCGCACCCATCCGCCACCCCTAGGAGATACCCCGAGCTCGGGGCGTTCAATTAGTGACAGTAATTGCACGATTCCTTGAGCGAAGACGGTCGTCTTCTCCGGCAAGATCCTCGGCCACCGCCGTGTCGCAACCCTCCTCCGCCGAGCCGCTGCTTGAGCTCAGGGACTCACCGCCCCTTCGAGCGACGATCTGGACCTCGATCTCGAGCTCCACACCCCAGGTGAACACATCCATCTTCCTCCGATCTTCATTTTATTTTTGCTTCGATTTCTCGCTTTTTATTCGACCTCCACATCCATCCTTTCACCTCGCTTCCACTCCGCCAAACTCCGCGTCGGAGCTCTCATCTTCGCGGTACCCTCTACGCCCGCCGACGACACACTTCGTCCTCCATCAGCTTCAGCTCCGCCACTTGGCCGGAGCACCATCGCCAGCCATCTCCGTTTCTCCTTAGGCCTCACCGACCACCCTCACAACTCCACAAGTGCACCACGAGCCTCAGCTATCCTTTTAACACTTGCAGGTACCACTTTTGTTCACTGATCGGAGCTTCACCGGAGCTCTTTTGGAGCTTCGTCGCCAGCAACCTCCGACGGCCCTCTTCAGCTCCTGAGACCATCAACATCTTCGCCGCATCGCCACGCTTCTTCTGGGATATCTCCGATACCTCGAAGAGCTTCATCGATACCTGTAGGGAAGGGCGGAGCAAAGGCCTCGTCCCGGAGCTCCACCATCTCCTCCGCAGGTGGCGGAGGGCCATTGAAGGAGAAGCCCCAGATACCGTTCGATCGTCTCGATCGAACGGTCGACGTCACGGCACGACAGCCATCGTCCGGAGCAGCAGACGACCGTAGGATCATCATTGATCCTACGCTCAGGAGTCAGCCACGTCTTCAGCTTCAGCTAGCCGTTGGATCGATCATCTGATCCAGCGGCCGTCACTCTGCCACGTCGCCCCTTCCATCGCGATCCAGAGCCCGTTGGATCAACGTAGATCTGACGGTCTCTGATCTAGCCCCACGTCAGCACCGACACCCCTTGGATCGATCTTGATCCAAGGGTCTTCATTACGCCACGTCGACGAAGACCGAGCCTCGTCTCCGACCCTAGGCTCGGACGACCCGAGGCTATACCGAGCCTCACTCCAGACCTCCAGGCGCACCCGAGCTGAGCCCCGAGCCTCCGCAGCCATCCGAGCCTAGGTCGACCACGTGAGGAGCACGTGCGGCCTGGGTATTTTGCACCGAGGCCCTGGCAGTTTTTCATATTTGCAAAAAGGTCCCTATGAAGCAGACCTCACATGAGGAGCACGTGCCTCTGGAGAAATTGCATATCAGTCCCCTGCATTATAGGAAATTGCATATCAGTCCCCTGCATTATAGGTAATTGCATTTAAGTCCCTGTCAGCATATTTCTTTTATGTAATTTTATTTTCTTGTATTGCAAATACATCCCTGTCTTTGCATGCATCCCTAGGTTCCATTTTACATTATTTTTGAATTCCAAAAGTTGCATTTTGTTGAGTAACTTGTCCTCCATCTATTGTGCCACTTGTCACATTTTTGTAATTGCAGTAGATTTTTAAATGAATTAATTGGTTTATTTGTGTGATATTTTGCCCAGTGAGACCTTTTAATTTATAAATAATTTTCTGTAGCTCCAAAAAATCTCAAAAATTCACAGTAGCTCTAGGATAGTGAACTTAACATTGCATAAAAATTTCATGACATTTGCACGCATATCGAGGCCTGAATAAATTCTTTAGTGATTTTCTTATTTTAATTTTAATAAATTCATTTCACATTGAAATTAAAGTTTGTCAATTTTCCTAGATTCCTTATCATTAGAACTATCTAGGGTAATTTTATTTCCTGAAAAAGATGTGATTTGTTATTTATTAAAAATAAATTAGTGAAAATCACCCTGCATGCATGTTTAATTCATTATAAATTCATTTAATGTCTAAAAATTTCCAAAAAAATTAGGGTAGCTTAGTTTCATCATAATTCATCATTTGGCCAATTTTCATAATTTTTGGACTTCATTTGATATCTTAATTGAATTAACCTTGAATTGGCTTGATTCCTGCATGTGTCTTGCATAGAAATAAAAAAAAAGAAAAAAATAATTCCCTGAAAATCCAACACTTGATCTTTGCTAAAATTTACCTAAGGAGACAGATGCCTCCCTGAGTTCGACCTTGGACACTACCAAGTAAAAAAAATCACCGCTTGAAATTGACTCAAATCTGATTTAAGTGGTTTTTGATTAGCCCTCTCGTATCCGACTGCAACGAACGACATCTAATTAATTTGGACATTATTCTGACCGAATTAACCAAGGGTGCGGGGCGGTTATCATCTACCCACGGGGTCTTGGTTGTACCACATCTCGTTAACCTCTAACACTTATGGAGGCTCCTCGTAAACTATCTCAACATGTGATGGTGCCCTCTGATCCTACTGATGATCCTCTATAACTACTCTATAGTCCCTGCCCCTGATCTTGTTCGTGGTGAACTTGGTGTGCATAGACCCTGCCCCTGATCATGTGTGGCATCACGTGGTAGGAGGCGGCCGTATCAACGAACCACTTGGATTTCCGTACATGTAGACACTGCTCCTGAATAGTGAATAATCCTTATTGTTATCAACCACTGCTACAACAACATTCTCATCTTCATATTTCTTTTGATTATTTTTGGCTTCTGATGCTCTCTTTTTCAGACTCTATAGTCTCTCTTTCACTGACTAAGTTTGTTGCAGTGATGGCATTTTCCTCTATCCTTGGACTTCTCTCTAGGCCTCTCTCATGATTTTCTAATGCTGCTGGACCTTCCTCTTCTTTCAAATGCTTACACGTGTGAAGAAGAGGACTCTCAGGATGATCATCATCTGATTTCTTCATTCAGGAAACTGCTCTTGACCATAGGGATGGTCAGCTTGTTGTCAGTAGCAGAGTTGCTCACAATAATCATCATGGTTTCCCAACTGTTTGGCAAGGAACTCAACAGAAGAATCACTCGCAATTCATCATCTAGCATCATGTCCATGGTACTTAGTTGACTGATGAGACTCTAGAACTCATTCAAGTGCTCAACGACCTTCATCATGTCTTACTACTTCACATTCACCAACTTCTGAATCAAGAATGCCCTATTGGTGTCCATTTTATGTACATAAAGCTCTTCTAGTTTCTCCCATAGTTTTTTTGCATATGTCTCTTTTGTGACATTGTGGGATATATATAAGTCCAACCACTTACTAATGGTGCCGACTGCTTTTCTGTTTAGCTTCGTTCAACTGGTTGTTTCTCCTTCCATCGGATCGTGGAGGTCCTTGAAATATAAGATGTCCTCCATCTTGGCCTTCCAGATTTGTCAATCTGTGCTCATCAACTTGATCACCATGCCAACGTCATCCTTCCCTCTCTCGACATTGCAACCTCCGATACCACTTGTTGGGAAATTCTGGGTTTCCCTTAACCTTTCCTGCAAAGGATGACCAGAAGCAGAACGTTCCCCCATAAGAGAACTGAGCACAATAATTGAGAAACGATAATCACGCAACCACATAGAGATGAGAATTTTAATGTGGGAAAACCTTCCTCGATGTGAGAGAGGGGAAAAACCCACGAGGCTCGACGACCCGTAACAAATCCACTAGGTCGAAAATGAGAGGGCACAATGTCTTCTCATCTTTGTTGCCCAACTAAATGAGGCTCAGTTACAAGAATAAAATACGATAACTATCAGCTTGTACTTAGAGAGCACGATACTGATGCTTCTCCTCGTCACGAGCTGACCCTCCTTGTATGCTATTCTCCCTCACACGGATGCACCTAGCCCCTCCTGTGCACGTATGATCAAGGAAAAACAAACCCCCATTGTGGTTGCTCCTCGCGCCTCTAGCGTGGACGCTCCTCGCTGATGCGGCTACTCTTCACGCCCCTACGGGCTGCTCTTCATGCCTTGTGGTAATTTGCAAATATAAAAAAACCCAATGACAGGGATCGGACTTATAACCCAACAATTATAACATGTGATATAAATATGAGGTGATTGTCTTCTTTGATGATTATTTATTTTGAGATAAATGCTCTTATTTTGAAATAAGAAGGCCTTATCTCTCATCTAAATATAGTGTGAAGAGTGAAACAAAAATAGAGAACAACTTAGTATGCATACAATCGAATCACCTTAATCAATCAACGCTATATAGCTGCCAAATTTTGTCTTCTTCACTTCATTTTCCAAAGCAAGTCATTTTTTATGCATGTATCATTATCTCGAATTATGTAGTATGTGATAACATGAACTCCTCAACTAAAGACAATGATTGACACTGACTCAATTGCTTATTTTTTGTATTTATATGGATGTCCTATAAATATTAAAATATTAGAAATATACTTCTTGCATTTACATGGAGATCCCGTCCATTAGCACAACGCCAGCATTAAATTCGATTCCAGATTTAGAGCATAGATGTAATATCTTCTTCAAATTAATCTAATTCAACCGACATTACTTCATCAAGACCATAAATATTCAATACCATCACATACTGCTAGTACATATCATTTGATATTTCTTAATTAGTTAGGTATAATAGTCCTAGGGCTATGTATAAGGGATTATCTTGGATCTACGACATGTATGATGTTGTTTGTCAAATATTAATAAATAAAATGCAATAGAAACAAAGACATAAAACACGTTCCACTCCTAACTCACATTTCCATTCTTCTTTTTTTAAGGTAAATTACATAAATGACACCAACTAAACCTTGATTCTCAATTAGAGGTCTTATTTTTCAATTGTAACAAATAGGAGCAAGAACTTTCAACTTAAGGGGTTTGGCGTCAGCATATAAGGGCCGTCAAAGCTTATAAAGGTACGTACTTGAGACAAAAATATAAGATCAAGTCCTTTATTATAATTGAAAAATGAGGCTCTTAATTGAGAATTGAGCCATAGTTGAGGCCATTTCTTGTAATTATCAAGAATTATTTAAATCTCAACCAGTAAGAGTGGAAGATATGACCAATCAGATGTTCCATAAAGAAAATATAATTTTACCCCTAAAAACCCCCAAAAAAATTGTCCAAATGGATTCAATCTTCATCATCATCCATTATGTTGATGGCAGTTGATTCTGAAGATCTGGGGCACAGGTTAGTATTCAATGCTCTCGCCTGTGATGATGGGGTGGGGAGAGGGAGGAGCACATGCAGAGGCGTTTCCACGGCACATGAGGTGCCCCTTTCCCTTCCCACCTTGGGGCTCCTTCCCTCAACCCCGCTTCGTCTGAGGGGGATGGGCAGTGGGTACCCACGCTGGCGGGTGGGCACGGCACGTGGGGCGGCGACTGCGGGGGAGCCACCAACACCACCCGCGGCTCCGACAAAACCACGGTTTGGTGTCGCCGGTGCCCCCACTTTGTGGGCTCAACCCTTTGTGCTTTCCCCCCTTCATCGTTCCTCGTCGTCAAAACCCTCAGTTAATGCCAACGCTGATGTGGCCAATCGGATCGTCAGTTTTTCCAAGTTGGGAGATTTTTAGAGGAGCAGCGCATACGGACAACATGTGAAATGATCCAACGGATGAGATATAATATTTATTTCGACTGGATGCCCGCCGACCTTATTCTATCAAGGGAACTGGTTTCGAGGGAATCCTCGGGATGGGAAATCCTATACCTTGACCAAGGAGTTAGCAAAGTCCCAAGTATATTACAAGTTCTAGCATGCTTGGGGTTGGTTTTTGTCCTTCTAAGAAGGATGGGTGATATGCCTACTTCTGTGGATGGAAATCTAAATAGGCACGAGCTTGGTGGTAATGCTAAGGTTTTAAAAATCGAATCGGACATCATAAAAATCGAATCGGACATCAAATCGGGCATGTATCGGTGTTTGATTTTTATGGTCATATCAATAGGATCGATCGGTCGAACCGGTGACGATGTCAGCAGTTCAAAGAAACTGGAAAAGACCAAATCATTGTATTGTTGGTTCGGTTCGTACGGTTCAACCGGGTCGAACCGAGTTAGCTCGATATATCATACAAATAAATATGAAAAATGCTACATCATATCTTTCGATGATTTACTTACTCTTGTCCTTCCAAGTTTTTTCATTAACATTTATACTCCTATTTTTAATACAATTGCACGTGGCCCTATATTTTTACAAAATCAATAGTAGTGTCCTTTCATTAGTACACTTGTGCTCTCATTTTATACCAACACAAGGATGTTATGATTTTTTAAGAAAATATAGGAGCACAAGTGAAATTGCTTAAAAGTTAGGAGTATAACTGTTCTTAGATAAACTCGAAAGTGCATAATACTCATATTTTGTAAAATTTATATAAATACAATTTATACTCACATAAATACATATATGTGATATAAAAAAGTAATGATTTTAAGAGTATATAAACTCTAATTAATGACAAGTATTGTTAATATACTGGTTCTCATATATGACTATGACAACATCTTCTTCGTTTGTTATTGTTATAAGTGGACATCCTTATAGACAATGTGGGAAGAGAGAGGCAATGTTCATATGGCAGTAAGGTACAAACGATAATGAATCATTGTCATATATGAAGGAGAAGAGATAAATGAGTATTATATATGGGTTAGAATGAGACTAGATTATGAAGATTTCAAAAAGTTTGCATTTTGTTAATTTATTGGAAATTATTTTTTGGGATATTTACACCCATAACCCTGAGTAACTTCGTAATTACCCCAGATACCCTCTATAATCATGAATTACACCCAAGATCCTGAATAACCACTCTGTTTTACATTCATAACCTTCTGTTACTTTAGACCAGTAACTCAACCAGATGGCTGAGATAATCTAACCCAATCAATGATCAACGGTTGAGATTAATCGAAAAAAGGAAGGAAGGATAGAAGGAGGTGGGGTCGAGTGCTGGAGCTTTCAACAAAGGTACGACCTGGAGCTTGGTCTAGATCGGAGTCTGGAGCGGCTGACAAGAGAGCAGCTGGAGCTTGGGGGCGAGCCACGGGAGGGAAGGGCTGGAGCTGCGGAGGTGCTGGAGCTTGCAGGCGGGAGGGAGGCAAGGGGGTGAGGCATGGGGCTTGCAGGGGGTGGCGGGGCTCGACAAGAGGAGGGGGAGGGTTGCGGGCTCGGACGGGAGGAGGGGGTGGGGGGGCGCTGAAACTTGAGGGAGAGTGGGGGGGGGAGCTTGTAGGCGAGCGGCGGGAGTGGGTTGGAGCTTGCGGGTGGAGATGCACGTAGGGGAAGCTCGGATCGGAGGTCGGGCGGGGGGGGGTGGGGGGGGGGGAGGGGGTTGGGGTTTCATTTTGTTTCATCTGCATAATGGCATCATGTTATAAATATGATGTGTTTTAAAGGACAAAATTGTCAACATATAACTTCTTCCGTCAAAGTTAACATATAATTATGACAGAACTTGACACATGGTTATGACATGTAAAGGTTAGGCATTATTCAGGGTTCTGGGTGTAATTCATGATTATAGAGGGTATCTGGGGTAATTACGAAGTTACTCAGGGTTATGGGTGTAAATATCCCTTATTTTTTTGTCAAAAAATGGATGGTTGAACCGATGGTTTGATTCAACCGAGTTTAAGCGGTCCAACTGGGTTTTGACCAATTTTGACTGGTTTTTGTTTTCTAAATAAAAATCAGGCGGTTGGACTGTTTTCCCTCTGATTCTTGGTTTAGCCGATTCAACCGACCGGCTCGGTTCGATTTTTAAAACCTTGGACAATGCATTTAATGATCTTTTCATGAGTAACTAATGCATCAGGCACATCTTCTTATCCGACCTTTTCAATGAATGATTGTTATCAAAAAAAGTTATCTTATCTCCTGTTTTTTGGTTATATGTGCATGCATGGAGATTTTATAGCTCAACCTGAATGTCTTGAGAGTGATGGTGATCGACCCTATCAAACATGAGCAACTACACAATGTAACACCTCAATATAGTCCCCCGTAAGAAATTCACAAATTGTGAGTGAGTTTTATAAGTGGTGGGAATTACTAATGACAATATAAGCTTAAATATTTTGGTAGTTGTCAATGAGACTATTTGGATCCATACCCAACAAATTGTCACGGTCTATTTTCCTCGATAACGGATCGAAGACCAAAACTCAAGACGTCACACAAAGTTGGTTGTTGACAATAATAATGGAGTTATCTTTACCTCAACTTTTCCTCATTTGGTCTTAGCGAGATATTTTCAAATGCATCATTCCTTACGATCTTAGGAAAGTGTTTAATTATATTTTGGATTTTTATCAGTTGTGCCCCTCCGAGATATTTCAATATCAGTTATGCCTCTCCCTTTTTGGGAATATCAGTTGTGCCCCTTACTTCTTGTCATTCTATCACTTGTGTCCCTCCGTTAGTTTAACCGTCAATGAGTTGAATTTAACCATAATTTTTTCAAACTATGATGCAGTTAAGAGGGACATAATTGTCCAGACTTCTTCATCTTCTTCCCCCATTTGTTCTTCTTCCTTTCTTTTCATAATTTCTCTCTCTCTTAATTACACCTTAATGCATCCATCAAATCGTTAAAATTTTGCATTTTTACGGATATATCACTCATTGCGGATCAAACGATGAATTTTATTGATTTTTTGGTGCATTTTCATGCATCAATTAATCAAAATTTTATGTTAACTAAAGAGATGTTGAAAGGCCTCTGTTTCAGCCCCCTTGCTCCTCCTCGGTCAGCACTTCTTCCTCCGATCCGTTGTCAGCCGCTCGTTCCCTTGGGCGTTCCGAAACGGCAACATCCTCCTCATGGTGGCAATGGCAAGACGTCCCTTGGTGGAGGAGGTGACGAGACATGTCTGGAAATTAAAAAATAGATTTTGTACAGCTCACTGGTTTAGATTCACGAATCCAATTGAACTAAAAAAATTTAGTCGAAAGCCGATCGACAGATTTGACTATCGATTCCAAACTTTACAATTAAGATTAAATTGAATTTTACCAATTCCTCCGGCTGATCTTTTTGAACATATAAAAATCTATTTCAGATTATGAAAACTGTCAAGAATCAAATTGAACAGATCTAGCGCACCTTAAAAAGAAGGGGCAAAGGGGGTACAGGGAAAGGGGGAGTGCAGCGACAGAGGAAGGAGCTGGAGGCAGAGGGCCGGTGCGGAGGCGGAGAGGAGGGTAGGGGATCTCTGTTCAGAGGCGAAGGTGCGGGACGACGGGAGGTGCAGGGGTGGAGGAGCTCGAGGTGAAGGGGGAGGTGCAGCGCTGGCGGAAGGAAGTGCAGGTTGATGAGAGGTCCTGGTCGGAAGGAGATCCGGAGGTGGAGGGAAGATGCGGGGGCATGAGGAGGAGCTCAGAGCGGAGGGGGGTGCAGGGGAGGGGGAAGGTGGTGGAGGAAGAGGAGAAGGCAGAGGAGGACGAAGGAAAGGGGGATGGAGAGGAAGAGGACGTGAAAGGAGGAAGAAGGGGTGGACTTTTCAACCTACTTTTTTTAATTTAATTCCCGATGTGTCCTCAAAATTAACGTCCGTTTGCGTTGAGGATGGACGTCAAGTAACTCGAGGGGCACAAGTGATAGAACGATAAGAAGTTAGGGGCACAGCTGATATTCCCAAAAAGAGAGGGACATAACTGATATTGGAATATCTCGGAGGGATACAACTGATAAAAATAGATATAAAAAATAAAAAACAGTATCCAGTTAATTTTAGTACTTGCAAACTAGCTTGTTTCTTATTTGATTGCTTCACATCCTTTTTACGAGATATTTAACCTGTCTCGAAAAAAATAGATATAAAAAATAATCTATCGTCTTAATGTTTGCAAGAAGAGTATCCACGATTTAATAGCGAATTGTCACATTCACCCCTTGCTATTCCTAGAGAAAAGAAATTGCTCTATAGCGTAAAATGAATGCAATTTTCTATGCTCTTCACCTCAGTTGGAGTTTGGAGACTAATGCCACGAGGATGAGTAGCATACTTATTTGCATAATCCTTCCTAACCAGAGCTAAAATCTATTTCAAATATACATATTTTACATAGGGATTTTTACCCGGCAGATCCTGTAATCTTTTTCAATTACCGCTACGACCTCTGAAACATCCTAATTTCTCCCTCAACCCTGTAAACTTGCTAACCGTTATCCTATAAACCCTGTGGTTAACTCCCATCCATTTACCTGTTAAAACTAACCGATTCTGTTACATTCTTATATTTTATGTCTATTTTATTTATCGAATTTACGTTGATTGCCATTCTCTCTCACCCTCCTCCTTTTCCCAGCACCCACCGCCCACCTTCATCGTCCTCGTCTCAGACCTCCGTCCTTGTCTCCGACCTCCACCCTCGACCTCCTCGTAGCAGCACCGGGGCAACGCCCTCGCACCACGCATCGCCTCGGCTCGTCAGCAACACTTCGCCAAGGCTGGGTCACCACACCTTCTCCCTCCAGATTTGCTTCTTCGTCGAAGCTCCCGCACCCCCGCTGCTCGAAGCCCCCGCACCCCTGCCGCTCGATGCCCCCGCACCCCTGCCGACTCTGTCGAAGCCCCCCTCCCCTCCTCTGCTCGATCGAAGTCCCCCCGTCTCCGCATGGAAATTCAGAGGCAATGAGCGCATCAAGTTAGATGGCTGCGGCATTGGTGGCAGCGGCATGGCGGTTCTCGTCTCGTGGGACGTCCACAATTACCTCTTCCCAACATCTGCTGCCATTGTAACTACATCTTCCGGGCAACCTCCCACACCGGACTCGAACAATGCCATCATTCTCTTTCGCTTTGAGACAGAGCCCAAGCCTCACCTTTGGATCAGACCGAACGTTGCTGCGTGGGGTGTCTATGGGCTCCTGGGTCACGTGGGTGGTTGTGAAAGGAGCGGAGGAGAGGGGTTGCTGCGGAGGAGGCTCATGAAGACACGGTCGGTGTCGTCAGCATCGTCGGTTGCATCGTCCGGAAGTGGGTGGTCGGTGGCGGAGTGGCAGAGCACGGAGGAGAATGAGCTCAAGGAGGCTAGGAGGCCCACACCCCCCCCCCCCCGGCTCCACACCCCCGCCGCCCCCGATCGTAGAACTCGCACCCCCAGCACCGCCCCCGACTCCACACCCCCGCCGCCCCTGATCGTAGCCCCCGCACACCCCACCTCCCCCGCACACCCGTCGCTTGAATCACCCCCCTCGGCTCGAGTCGAATCCCTCCCCTCCCCCGGCTCGAAACCCACGCACCACCGTCGCCTCTCTTGAATCCCCCCGCCTCCTTTGCTCTTCCCTCCCCGCACCTCCTCAAGCTCCCCCCCCCCCCCCCGAACCACCCGCCTCCTGGATGCCCACCTCCTCCTCCAGGTCGAGCATCCGCCCCGTCCACATCAGGTCGAGCTGCAACATCATGCCAGGCGTTGCTGTTGAGAAAGGAGGGTTCTTCTCTTGGTTACTTCTAGCCGTCCGATCCGGATTGGTTAGATTAACTTGGTTTTAACTCATGGAAGTTAACTCTTGATGTGTCAATTTAACGGTAGGGTTTGTGGGGTAAGACGGAGTAAGTTTACGGGGTTGAGGGAGGAATTAGGACGTTTCAGAGGTCGTAGCGGTAATTGCAAAAGATTACAGGGTCTGCCGGGTAAAAATCCCTTTTACATACAAGAATTATATATTACAAAAATACAAAACAAATAAGAAATATCAACTAACATTCAAGAAGAACACACAAATCTTAAAGAAAAAATCAAATAAAAAAGACATGATATTCTCCTAGGTTGCTACTCACTTTCCACAAATTATATTTATTAATGTATACATCATATTAACATAATTTTTATTTTATTATTCTATGTAATTTATAAAATTATATAGGAAATACCTGAAATTAAAAAAATATGGAAAAACTAGAAAACTAAATAAGTATATATGTATATTATACATGTACATAGCTTTAAAAAAATCATAATTTTCCATGTAAACTAGAAAAATCTCATCGACAACATCTTTTACTTAAAACTTATTCTTAACAACCTTGATTAAGACCCTTGTCCTAACTCTTTCATTTGTTACCATGTTTCCTTTGGACATTATAAGCTTTGCATTTTCAATCTTTAGAGAATTTCTGATATTCAAATAGTGCAAATGACTCTTTATTTTGCAAGATTATTGAGATATTTTCGTTGATCCCAAGACATTGAAATCCGAGTTTTAAAATCAAGTAATGTGTTTTAGTGTAATTATGTAGGGGTCAACTTAATGCTTCAAAATAGATCCAAAAATACCCACTGACCTATTAAGAGAACAAGGGTGGGTTGTCCTCAAATCTTAACCATCCACCCCTCCCCCCCATATCAAGACTCATCGAAGTGTCAAATGGAGTTGTTTGAGTTCACATGCTCGACAATCTGTATGCGTCATCATGCCGAATTGCTTTAGGTCAGCTCCGTGCATTCATCCTCATGGTCATTCGAGTCACTAAAGACACTCGAAAGCATGAGATGATATCCCAAGGATACACCCTCTTTGCTATTGGTCACACACAATTTTATGTGCTTGCCTAGAGTTGTAGATTTTTTTTGTGGTATATTCCTCCTATTTTTTGTGTTATATCACACTATGTAAATTTGTGAATATTGCACATAAATGCAAATGAAATACATTAGTGAATGGGTTAAGGATGGAAATAAAATCAAGGGGAGGAAGGAGGACCAAAGACTTCATTGTGTAGAGGAGCTCGTGTTCATTTCTGTACATGTGTCATTATCTAAGTTGATGGAGAGAGTGGGAGGAGATACTGAGGGAATATTCTAGAAGGTAAAGAAATTTTCCTCCTTTTTATTGTTGGTTAAACATGATTTCACAATCCTTTGTACTTGATAACCATAAAGTTCTAAGCGTTTCATATAGCATGCCCTTTGTATTCTTTATGACGAACATATAGCGAAGGATAGGATTTAGGCCTTAACGCATCACAGAAGCGTGAAGATCGCATCATATGCGATTGGGAGTGACTAGTCATACTAGTTGCTCGGGGCAGCGAAATTTAAAATTTTTAAAGCGATGAAACCACATGATTCGAGAACACTTCTCGAATCGTTTCATTAAGACCACAAAGAAGATATAGGAATATCTCTTGAAGTGTGGTTGTGATCGAAAGTCTCTAAAGTAAGAGACCTCCTATCTCAAGTCAGATTCGACGAAGGAGACGCTTGCGAGCGTGTTGATGAAATACTTGCTTCTCGCAATCCAAGATGAAGATTCAAGAAATGAACCTCCTGATTTCGTCACATGAAATATGAGGTCTTCTTCACCTACAAGGAGCACCGAGGAAGACAGAGATCCATGAGCGGTCGAAGCGGTGGCACGACAATGCACCGATGATGACAAGTCTCTCTAGGGCAAGAGGTGGGCAACCACTCTTGAGAGAGAGGGGGTGTGTGATGAGAGAGAGAAAGAGATTGTGAAGTATATGTTCTAAAAGAATATCTAGGGTTGCCTATCCATTTATAATATTTTTGGAGTCCATGGATCACAATCCATGTGCTACACAAAATCAATGGTTGAGATTGATTTGTATTTTCATTCAATGGCCATGATTTTGTTTTATAAATTTACAAAAAAAATAAATTAAATTAAATATATTGAATATATTATCAATATATTTTAATTCAATCAAATAAATGCGCATAGAAGGATTAGGAAGGAGGCAAGACTCCTTCCAATTAAGGGGGGACAACCACTCTTGATTTAAGACTCAAGGGTGGTCGTCCACCCTCTTTACATGAAAAATGCCTTCCTCTTCCTATTATGTGAGATTACATATCTCACATAATCCTTCATTATTTGCAATAACTTTTGTTGAAAATTATTTCACAAAAATAATTTCAAATTATTTTGTGAAAATTTCAGTTGTGTCATTGAAAATTGTGAATCATATTCACACACCTAAAATAAAATATAAATTGTAATTTTAATTAATTATCCAATACGAATCCAATTCACATCAATATTTAATTTGTAAATACTATTTACAAATTATATAGCTCTCTCTAATATATTTTAAATCATATTTATAATATATATGATCAATATGGATTGTACTATCCATGTTATTCATATCCATCATAATTAAATCATATTTAATTATCTTGAATCATCATTATCATGCATCTAAATAATATGCATCATATCCATATTATTCATCATAATTAAATCACATTTAATTATCAACTTCTCAATGCTTGGGTATGCAATTCAACAATGGAATTATTCTTGAACTCTTTCGAGAATAATGTGCCTTCTCCACGGATACTTGAATAGAAGGACATGGAGATTGTACGTTCTACGTCTAGTGACTTGGATATTGAGATCATGTCTCAAATTCAGATCTAGGAGATGTCTAAAAGATGCTCGATTAAATCAAAGCCATAAATCTAATCTTCTCATTGCATCTGAATCATATTCGAATCAATGTCCAACCTTTGGACTAAGATTAGATCACTTATCTACTGAGAGGAGTCACTAAAATCCAAACCTGTTTCATCACTCCCTCTGAATGGAAGCGTCATGGTTATACAATCGTTTATTATCACATCACCCTCGAGTATTCCTAATACCAGTACATCTTGCATACTGGAAGACCTAGAATAAACTCGAAGTTTAAGATCACTTTTAGACTATCTTCTTCAGGGTTTTATCATTAAGATTCTCATTCGGTCATTGGAAGTAAGTATCTATCATATGCTTTTCAAAAGCATATATCATACCTACAAATTCTTATTATGATTCCAAAGCAAGACGATCATGTATGGAATTTGATTGATCCCAATAACTCATGAGTGAGCTCATATCTTCCGGTTCAATAGTAAACATGTATGATTCCTTTTAGAGATCGTATTACTCATATGCCCTTGTATGCACACCAGCTCGCCGGTGTATAGACCTTGATTAGGTCATCAACCTATTGGTTTGCCAAGTGAAATACTTAGGCATATAACAATACATCTATCTTCGGTCAGAGGATACATGCCTATATCTTGACAGTATATGACATAGGTCTTGGTCATCTCAATCTTGTTAAGTCAACTCTTTGACCTAACTTATCTGACACCACTGAATCTCTATTCCTATGTAGATGACATGCGTCAAGAGGTCGGTCAGATATCAGCTTATAGAGAAGGATTTCCATCTCATACTCAAGCTGGAGATCATCTCTTAATAATCATTTGATGATGCTTGATGAGTCCTCAATCTAACTCTTTAGATGTCATCCAAGCACCAGCCTTTATGATTCAATCCATTGAATCAACAACTGTAGATCATTAAGATGGTAATGGTACATAACTCGAATTGTACCAAGGGACCTTATAGTACATTCATTCATTTAATCTCAGATAGAGAGTGAAATAAACCAATAGCTTTTATTTATATATCAAATATTACAATAACATTTATTGTAGAAATGGTTCGCCTCGAGCTCACATGGTTAACATGCAGTACATTTGATAATATTGCTTAAAAAAGTAAGTAGAAATATGTTTGAAAATGAGTCAAGGATGGAGATGCATCTTTGTACCTTCAAGAGGGTTGAGACAAGGCTCCTCTTTTACCTTTGTTCGTTAATATAACTATTTATATTTTACATCGTATGTTATATAACACACAAATAACTAGTCGAATCATGCCTTAATGTAACTTTGAAGATTCTTTAGTGATATCCAGGATATTGTGTGTGTGTGTGTGTGCACGCGCGCGCGCTGATATGTCCTCATATTTACCAAGAACAATGATGAGGGTATGTGAAATGTTCTCATAATCCTCATATTCTACTCTCTTAAGACATGAAAATAATATTATCAAATTCGCTTTCCTTTGCACTAATGATAATTGCAAAGATGTTCCTTCCATGTTGTCCTTCGAGCTTAGAGAGAGCCTTGGTCTACCCAATATCTAGTCTACGGTCTACATACAAAATCTTTACCAAGATCTTTTTGGCTCAGAGTTATTGATAAAGCATCCAAGAGGATTGATTCTCTTAAGAAGATTCATCTTCCAATGTCCTTGCAATGCACCTTGATTAACGTGGCGATTATGCCCCCCATCTTTCCCTTTTGTTCTTTACCTCTTATATCCAAATGCGTGCTAAAGAGATTTGACAATATTCATGCTTCTTTCTTTTAGAATGGTAGTGCTAACTACAATAAGACACACTTAATGTCTTGATCCTCTGCATGCGGATCTAAAGACTTTGGAGGCTGCAATAGTATTAGTATTGGAGAAATTAATTTATCTACCCTTGCAAAAAAACTTATGGGTGTTTTACAAATTTTTTATGCCCCAACCCCTTGGTTACCTTCATTATTCGATCGAGAAAGAAAATAATTGAATAGAATTTATTTATGAGTTTGATTTTCACTTTCCTTAAAGATTGTCTTAACGCTGCCGAGATTCTTGGTTCGAGTGTGTATGGAAGCATGGGATGCAAGCAATTGCCCTTTTGGCATTACAAGATTGGCTTTGACGAGGAACTTGCTTTGCAGTATTCTACAGCATATGAGCTTGTCAAGAATAAATTGATCACTTTTAAGGAAGCTTCAAAACTGGAAATGCCTCCTTTAAATAGGAAAAAACACTTAAAAAATAAAATCACCACTATAAACTCATTAGAGGTGGTCTCTTTCTTTTGTTCCTGTATGGACATTACTTTGGCTTCCAACTCGAATTCATTTACTTTCCTTGATAAGAGTAAACTAACGATTAAGTCATGTTATCTCCATATTACGTTTGGTGGTATGTTAAATAATGTCTCAAAAAATGACCGGAACTCGAAAAACCACCCAGAATTTGTTTCTTTGCTTGGCTTTTTGAAGAAAAGATCTTAACACAAAAAAGTTTTAAAGAAGCTGGGTCGTAATCAACTTATATCTGCTACTTATGTTAGGATAGTAGTGAACCCATTAACACTTCTTAATCGATATTAATTACTACTTTGAGGTGCTTGGCATAGTCAATATAGGTGCGATAAGTTGGATTCGATACATTTTTAGCTTGGTAAATAGCTTTTATGATATTACTATCACGATGCAAAAGACAACGAGAGACCACGAAACTTCTCTGACATGCTATTTTCATGCACTCTTTGAAAAAAAGATCATAGCGCAAGAAGTTTTAAAGAAGCTAGGTTGTAATCAAATTTTATCTGCTACTTATGTTAGGATGGTATTGAATCCATTAAACAGTTCTTATTCGATTTTAACTAATGGTGGAGGTGCTTGGCATGATCGATATAGGTGATATAAATTGAATTCGATCCATTTTTAGCTTAGTAAATGGATTTTTATGATATTACTAGCTCCATATCCCAGATTGGACACCTTAAGCCCTTACTAATATAGCAATTATTTGCCGTGAACGATGCACAAGATGATGGGAGACCACAAAACTTCCCTTACCCGCTATTTTCACGCATTCTTTAGATCTTCTCTCCAACTTTGATCATGATGTTTAACTCCATTTTAATTTATGTCGAGGCCTCTCGTCGAAAATGAAATCAATGAATCTTCGTCCGAGGGTCTCCAATGAAAAGAAATCTTACCAAGGTGCTTGACTTTTTTTTGCAGAGCGGTTCCAGATGCTGGTTTGCTGCTTCTCCATGCATGATGTGTTTTTGTTTGTTGTTTTTGCCAAATCTGTTTGGGTGGGTTGGGGTCTAGACCCAGCTTTTGTTTAATGTTTAGAACTTTTGCTTCTTTTTCTACTTACTGCCCAGATCTATTGGGTTGGTTGGGATATAACCCCTTATGTAATCTTGCTCTTTATTTTTACTTAATTTATACCTTGACAATTTAAAAAAAGATGATGGGGATGTATCAAGAGAAGGAAGGAGGACCAAATCCCTTTAAAAACCCATCTTACGTAGTGAAAAAGATGAACAAAAATGTGCCCGTGTTATATGTTCA
>JAZKJV010006047.1:0-110000 GCA_037367405.1 Ottelia alismoides | reverse complement strand
ATTTGTCTAGCTGTGATCCAAGCAGGTTCAAGTGCCTGAAGAGCATATATTCCGAAAGAAATATGATTGCCTCGATAAGATATTCTTTTATTTTTCATTTAGAATTTATAATTCTAAGAATTTGTACTCATTATTGACGAGCCATACTAATTGCACCTATCAAGGCAACTAAAAGAATTATAGAAATTAGTTCAAATGGAAGAAAGAAGTCCGTTGATAAATGAATACCAATTTGTTGAACATTACTTATTAGATCCTGCTCTATAATTTGGTTTGATCTTGTAGTCCAAATAATCCCATGCCATGATGTCTCTAGGATAGTAGTAATTAGTGAAAAAAGAATACTTGTACAAGATCGTGTATCGAGTAGTTGGATCGTAGTCTCTT
Organism: Ottelia alismoides; assembly: GCA_037367405.1. Lineage (NCBI taxonomy): Eukaryota > Viridiplantae > Streptophyta > Magnoliopsida > Alismatales > Hydrocharitaceae > Ottelia > Ottelia alismoides. Next base: position 109,613 of record JAZKJV010006047.1, on the reverse strand, counting down.
ACCATAAAAATAGCTGCGTGTGCAGCAGCACCAACTATGAGAAATCCACCTATCCACATGTGATGCGTGAACAAGGAAAGTTGTGTACCATAGTCAATAGCTAAGTATGGATAAGGGGGCATGGAATACATATGGTGAGCTACCACAATGGTTAAAGAACCTAACAGAGCCAGGTTAAGAGATAATTGAGCATGCCATGACGTTGTTAGGATTTCATAAAGGCCCTTATGACCCTGACCTGTAAACGGACCCCGATGATGGCAACAGATACTACTATGTATATCTAATGAAAATCAAGGATGAAGCCTTAGAGAAATTTCTTATATTTAAGAATGAGGCTGAGACACAAACATGAAAAGTGCTTAAATGCCTTAGGTCAGATAGATGAGGTGAATATACCTCTAACTTGTTTGATGAACAATGCAAATCATTTGGCATAGTTCGTGAAGTTACAGCCCCATATTCTCCGCAATCAAATGGGATAGCAGAACGGAAAATTAGAACTTTAACTTACATGATCAATGCTCTCCTACAGAGTTCTGGACTTCCAACCTATATGTGGGGAGAAGCCTTGAATACGGCTTGCCATACTCTAAATAGGGTTCCTCCAAAGCATATGGAAAAGTGTCCTTTTGAACTTTGGAGAAATAGGAAATCGAGCTTAAGATATCTCAAAGTGTGGGGCTCTCTCGCTAAGGTTTTAGTCCCAGAACACAAGAGAAAGAAGTTTGGTCCTAAAATGTTGATGTGGTCTTCTTAGGTTATTTAGAAAATAGCTATGCATATAGGTTCTTGGTAGTTTGGTCCGAGATATCGGGCATAGATGTCAATACCATTGTTGAACTCCGTGATGCTACCTTCTTTGAGGATGTCTTACCGTTGAAGATTGGGATTCCTCAGAATCTGACCATTGAAGGCGCCTCCACATCAGGATCTATTCCAGATCAAGTGGAAAGGATAACAAATGTGGGGGTTGAGACTCAACCTGAACTCAATGATCTTTCTGAAGAGATTGATCCAAGGAGGAGTAAAAGACCTCGGATAGCCAAGGATCTGGGTTGAGACTTTGTTGTCTACCAGATCGAGGGTGATCTACCAAGTTTCAAAAGAAGCCATGGCTTCATCTGAAGCAAAACAATGGAAGGAAGTCGTCAAATCTGAGATGGATTCCATTATGGCGAATGGAACTTGGCAGTTGGTTGATTTACTCAAAGGGTGCTCTACCATTGGGTGCAAGTGGGTGTTTAAGAGAAAGCTTAGGCCTGACAGATCAATTTAAAATTACGAAGCCAGATTAGTTGCCAAGGGCTTTAGGCAAAAGGAAGGTATCGATTATTTTGATACCTATTCCCCTGTGACTACGATGACCACAATCCGGATGCTCATAGCATTGGCATCTGTATATGATCTTTCTATCCACTAAATGGATGTAAAGACCGCCTTCTTACATGGCGATCTTAAGGAAGAGATCTATATGGATCAACCTGATGAATTTGTGACTCAAGGGAATGAGAGAAAGGTTTGCAAACTTGTCAAATCCCTTTACGGACTGAAACAAGCACCAAAGCAGTGGCATGAAAAATTTGACAAAACTATTTTATCATGTGGCTTTAAGGTTCATGAATCCGATAAGTGTGTATATTCCAAGGTGAAAGGTGATGAGTGTATTGTCTTGTACCTATATGTTGATGATGTATTGTTGTTCGGATCACATATGAGGATTATTAATGAGACTAAGGCATTCTTAAGTAGCAAGTTTGAGATGAAGGACATAGGTGTTGTTGATGTGATCTTAGGTCTCAAACTGACAAGGTCAGTTCATGGGATTATAGTTTCTCAATCTCACTATGTTGAGAAGGTACTTGAGAAATTTGGATATCAAGATTGCAAAGCTGTAAGCACTCCTTTTGATTCATCCAAAATTCTTTTTAAGAATAAAAGTGGAGTACCTGTAGCTCAGCTAAGGTATTCACAAGTGATAGGAAGTTTAATGTATCTTGCAAATTGCACGAGACCTGATATTTCATTCTCGATTGCAAAGCTGAGTAGATACACTAGCTAACCTAACCATACTTACTGGGAGGCTCTGGATCGAGTTCTGAAGTACTTGAAGGGAACTATTTTCCTTAGTTTGCATTATGGTAGACATCCATCTATACTAGAAGGATATAGTGATGCAAGCTGGATAAGAAAAATAGAGGAGTCTGGGAGTAATGGTGTTACCGGGTATGTATTTACCCTTGGAGGCGGTGCAGTCTCCTAGAGGTCTGTGAAGCAGACCATTCTAGCTCGATCCACCATTGAGGCCGAGCAGTGTGCTTTAGACACCACTGGAATTGAGGCTGAATGTCTAAGGGAACTTCTGTCTGAAATTCCCATGATAGGTCAGCATATTCCTGTGATCTTGGTACATTGTGATAATATGACCACAATTGCCAAGATCAAGAGTTCAAAGTTCAATCAGAAAACAAGATGACACATACAAATCAGACTTAAGATGTTAAGGGATTTGGTGTCTCGAGGGGTGTTGGTTGTGGATTTTGTTGGATCCGAAGACAACACGACAGATCCGTTGACTAAGGGACTTGATAGATCTTTAGTCCTAAAGTCTAGGCTTGGGATGGGACTGAGACCCATTGGGAGTTTCTCTACAGTAGCAACCCAACCTATCTGAGTAGAGATCCCACAAAGTAGGTTGAATGTGGTAATAACAAGCTGTTTGAAGAACTGGTTGGCACTCTTATTTTAATGCGTATGCATGAGTGTCTTATTCCTAGAAGCCTGAGTGCCATTTAAGCTGCAAGTTTAGAAAGAGAGTAGGCTCTGAATGGGCTTAGGCCTTTGGGCAGGATGTTAGTTATGCATCCTTCGAGAAAGCCACCCATGTGAGTGTTACTGTGGGCCGCAGTTAAAGGAAAAGGATCTTTCCTGAATGCACTCATAAAATAGGATAAGGGTGTATTGTACCAAGAACAACGCTTTGTTGTTTCTACTGTATATTTTAACGCCAAGGTCTGAAGTTCAAGACGTAGTTCACTTCGTTCCTATTAAAGTGAAAGTAGTAAACTCAGGTAGAGGTTCAAACCGAAAGGTACCTTTACTGAAAGCAAAGTGTGGCAGTCGAAAGTTGTGTTTTAACTCTCTTTGAATCTCTTTTTCAAATTGGTGAATTCATAGGGGATTGTTGTATTAAGAATTGTAATTAGATTTTAATTGAAAAATCTATTTAGTTACAATTGAAGTTAATTGGTTTCAATTGGGAAACCAATGGCTTGGAGGGAAAGTTGGAAATTCCCAAATTTGAAACATGGAAAAGTTTGGGTGGAAGTTTAGTACCATATCTTGGAGCTCTAAATTTTTGGTGGGCTTATATATGAGCTCATACCCCAAGCTCTTGTAGCAATAGTAGAGAGGAGGAATGGAGTACCACACGCGTGTGCGCACGCTATCCGCTCCGCTCCGTCTCCTGCTCGGGCTCGGGAGAGTCAATTCGGATCTTGATACTTTTGTTGCGGGTTTCATTTGGTAAGTCGATTCAATTAATCACATGATTAATTTGGTAAGTCGACTTAAATGGGAATTCAACTCGCCATCGCGATTCTGGCCGTGATTTCGGGAACCGAAATGACGCGCCCATTGAGGGTGTTTTCGGAAATCGAAAGACACCGCGCTAGGGAACTCGACCGTCTATATATATCCCTTCTCCCACACCGTGTTTCAATACACTCGCAAGAAAATCTCTCACGTCGTCTTAGCTTTATTCTGGTTCTTCCTCTCACTGACGAACCTGCCTCTCTTTCTCTCGGCTGTAGTTCTCTGAGGTACATTCGAGGACAATCTCATCGGTGTGCGCAGACGAAGATCGTGTGCCATCGTATCCTGGGAGCGGATCGCCAGTACCCTACGCACCGGTATTGTGGGGGCGATATCCTCTCTAAAAGCAGTCCATTTCGTGGACGCTTCGGTGATTTCGAATCTAATCACTCTCTTATTTTATCTGTCGTAATTTGTTTATTGCTTAAACTTTTCTAGATCTCGCCCGATTTTATGTTTCCGTTTGTTTAATCGGTTCCTGTTTGCATTCTGTAATCGGATAATGGATTGGAATTGCATGATATTAATTTTGATAATCTGTAATGTTGTTCTGTCAATCCATTTGGATCCGTATGATTACTGTTTATTATATGCATGGTTGATCCTGTTAACAACAATAAGTACCGTAAGGAATGAGAATATACCTTTCGGTTGTGAACTAGCAACTTAGATGACCGCAATCTCAACAGACGTGTTGGGTAATAGAACTTCATCGACCACAATCTCCCATATCCTGGATTGGATGCCTTTAGCCCTTAATAAAGTAGCAATTACTTGGCGCGAACAGTGCAAAAGATGTTGGGAGGCCACATGCTCATCGAAAATGAGATCGGTAAATCTTCTACCAAGGGGTTCCATTGAAAAAAAGTCTTAGTAAGGTGGCTGGCATTTTTTTGCAGAGTAGATCCGGATGTTGGTTTATTGCTCATCCATGTTTGATGTGTTTTTATTGGTTGTTTCCACCAAGTCTGTTTAGGTGTGTTGGGGTGTAACTCCATTTTTTGTTTACCTATTTGGTTACTGGGTTGGACTGGATATGGCTGGGTTGGGGTATCCTCCTGTGAATAGTGGTTGTTTGGAGGGTTGGGATGGTTGGAATGATAATTGTGATGTGATGTGACAATGATTATGTGTTATATTAACTTTTTTAAAGATTATAATATGTTTTTATGTTAATAAGTATATTTGAACATAGATAAAACCATTATACCAAAGAAATTGTATGACCAATACAAGTAATTCCAACCCAGGAATGCAGGGTTGGAGCCAGGGGTATGCCAGGGTATCCCGAGGTACCTTGGCAACCAAACAGGCCCCTAGGTCTTTGGGTTGGTTGGTGTATAACCCTCCTAATATTATCATACTCTTTATTTTTGCTTAATTTAGACTTGCCAGCTCAAAAAATAGGAAAAATAGGGTAGGATGCATCAAAAGAAGGAAGGATTATTGGATGAGTTTCCCTCCTTGTGGGAACTTATTCCATATATATAGGACATTGGTAGTCCTATTTGGAAAAGGAAAAATAAATTATTGATTGGAGAAGGAGTGATGTGACCGAGAGCGACCTCTCACTATCGGGTTAAGGTAAAAATATCCGATGTCGTTGCGACCCGAATAGAGAGACTCAGTCAATCAAGAAAAAATCAGACCACCAAAAGAAATAAAACAATCAGAAATCCGAATAGTGGTCTCGCTATTTATTTAACCTGATATAGCAATCAGGGTCGAACTCAAGGAGCACGGGTTGGCCAAGTGGCCTACGAAGTAGTCGAAAAAGAAATAAAATAAAGAAGAATGTTTTTGGTGGATTTTATAAATTTTTAAATTTTTTTATGATTTTTAATAATGAAGAAAATACAAAAAGAAGGTAAAAAGCACACAAACAATAATTTATTAAACACTTCAAATCAACTCAAAAAATTCAAATAAAATTATTTTTGTGTTATATATATTTTTAAGTATTTTTAGTAATTTTTTTCAGAATTTTATAATTTTTTGTTGATTTTATAAAAGTAGAAAAAGATAAAAACAAAGAACTAATGTGCAGCCAAATTTGAAAGACTAATTAAAAATATATAATTAGCCTCTAAAAATCTGAAGGTAATTTTTTATGAAAACTAGAAATAAAAACTAAGATACAGAAATCAAAATTGCATTTTTTTAATTTTATAGAATTTTACTAATTTTTATAAGGTTTTTAGGGTTTTATCTTTGGGGGGGGTTTATAAATCCAAATAAGATGAAAATTGGACTAAAGCTAAAAGACACTAAAAGAAACACTACCTAATTTTTTAGAATTTTTAAATGAGTTTTAATGTTTTAATTGAATTTATAAATCAGACAGTAGCAAAATAAGTGTTTTTGAATTTTTAAAAATAGAAAAACAACTCAAAAATGTCCCAAAAAATTAGTGAAATTTTTACACAATGGGAGGGGCCATGTCCAAATTTCACAAGATTTGGAGTTTATTTGATATTTTATTTAGCCAATCAATAAGCTACAGCACACAGGGACCAAAGTGCAAGAAAAACTAAGTTGCAGGGCCAAATAATAACACGTGTTAAAAGTTTGGGGCCAAAATTGCAAAAAGCCCAGGTGGGCACGAGCAACGCATGTGATTCACAAAAACAAGGGCCTTTATGTAATTCCTATTTATAAAAATGCAAACAGTAACAACTCAAAACTATAAGATAAAATATGCAAATGTTCCACAAATCACGCGTCGAAGCACGTGCAGCACATACACAGGGACTCAAATGCAATAACTAAAAAGACTAGGGTCCAAAGTGCAAATTACCCAAAATAAACAACTATATAAAATATTTACAAGACTAAACTAAAATATAAAAACAAAGGAGGGCCTAAGTGCAAATTACCCTCTTATTCTGATCCGACGGCTGATGGACGTCCTCTCCAGATCAAACGGTTGTGACACGTAGACGCCTCTTCACGATGGATGGAGCGGATCTGATCTTCAGATGGATCTATGGTCGGGAGCCTTCCTCAGATGAATGGCTACGATCTGAACTGGGGCGAGAGGCTCGATCGAACGACGATAGAGGATCCCAGAAGAACAGCTCCCCAGCGAAGTTAGCTGGGTCAATACGCACGATCGGGGCCTCCTCTGATGCTGCTCTGAGAGGGGAAATGGAGCTTGAAGTCTTCCGCAGCTACTGATGGTCTCCGATGAGGCCGGGAGCAGCCAGAGCGCTCCGGCGACGAAGGAGACCTGAAGCTCCTGTGCCTCCAAGTTGGACCTCCAGATGAGGCTGCTTTGACCTGCAAACCTGCACAGAATGAACCCTGGGTCGAGGGCAAAATGCCTCAACCCGATTACGGGTGAAATGGGTGGACGTGTGGTGCGGGGCGACGCTCTCCAGTGAGACGACGGCGGAGGACAGCGAATGCCCGGTTCCGAGGCGAACCAGGGTGGATGAAAGGGTGGAGAAGGTGGAGCGAAGTCTGCTGAAGGTGAAGGGACGGTCGGGAGGTGAAATGGGTGATCGGAGTGGCGTGAAATAGGTGGTGAACGTCGGCGGACAGAATCTGAAAAATCTAAATCTACGATGAACTAAAAGCTAACTACGCTACCTGGTGGAGGAATTCGTCTATGCTGGAGGTCGGGGACCTCCGAGGATCGTCGCCTCGATGGATTGACGGGTCTAGAGGCTCGGGCTCGCCTCGCGGCGGAGCACGGTGGTGGAAGTCGCCAGATCAATGGTTCCCGGCTGCTCGTCCCTCACTTCTACTCTCTCGCACACGGCTATCGCTCAGGTGAAGGAGAGGAGGTCATCGGAGGCGAGGGGGAAAGCCAAAGATACGAAACAAAAGTGCGGCTCCGGCGAGTTAAATATGATGAAGGGTCCGAGAAGATGGGAGTCGGGCACGTAAATCGAGGCTCGGATCCCTAAAAAGAAGCTCGGGCGTGAATCTCAGATGTATAATGGTCAATCGGAGCCCGGGGTTTGGGTGAATGGCGATCGGATCAATCCAGGAAAATTAGGCAAAATCAGGTCGGGGACACAGATTCGCGAAGATGTGGTCCTGGGGGGGGAGTTGACCGGGGGTCAACATCCCGCGTGGACCAATGGGAAAAATCCATTCTGAAATTATTTGGAAATTCAAAATAAAATAGAAAATGACTTTATTTAAAATTTTTACAAAATGAAAAATATTTAGTTATTTTCAAAGTATTTTTTGTGATTTTTATTTATTTGTTTGAAAAATAAATTATGTATATACATTATATATTATTATATACAGGTATAAATACCTATGTCTTTTTTATTTTTATTTTTAATTATTTTATTTATGTACAATTATCCCAATTTTATATTTAATTTATTTACACCATAAAATTTGGAATATCAAATAATTTGATTTTTATTAATTATTTATAAGGATGAAATAAATATGTCTTTTATTTTATATACATGGTATATATACAATGAGGAGAGATAAATTATTTATTTTTATTTTCTTTTATTTTTCCAATTTTATTTTATTTTTAGAAATATATACAAAATATGAGAAATACATATATATTTTTATTTTTGGAAAATAAAATATTTACACTAAGAGGAGTATTTGTACAAGGCTGAGTCACCCTATCTCTCTCTACTTATTTTATTTTGCGGCCAGGACCATATTGAGCCCTCCCTTGGGTTCAGGTCACTCAATATTTATTCTAAATATTTTCCTCTTTTTCTTTATTTCTTTATTCTTTTATTTTTGCACAAAAACATGCTAATTATGAGTATTTACACAATGCATGCTTTTTGATAAATTATTCTATTTACAAACATATACATGGTGTTTTGCAAAGGTTTTTAGCTAAAATAAAAGAATAAAGAGTGATGAATGAGGATTCATCAAGGAGTCAATACCTTTTAGGATTATGAGTTAACTTTTCCTAATCCTATTGGAAGTAGGAGTCCAGGTTTCTTTATTTGCTCATCTCCATGGAGTATAAATAGGAGGTATGAGGTGTATACCAGGATCATCCCAACACAAGTTCTCCTAGCACAAGAAAGAAATAAGAGAGAGGAGGAAGAAAGAAAGTCCGTGGCTGCCGCGGAGTTTGGGGGGAGTAACCTTTGGAGCAGTTCTTCTCCAGCATTCTTCCCTACAATTGGAGTCGGATTTACAATTGGGTGATATTTCTTCTCCATATTATTCTCTATTTTTTGGTGATTTGTAGCACCGTATAAAGGGTCCGTCTTTTGTAAGCGTCTCGTGGGAGATTACTTCGATTATAGTGCTTGGTTTTGGGTTGCGATCAACTCCGTGATTTTTTCCCTCACATTAAGGGTTTTCGACGTTAAAAAGTCTCTGTGCATCTATGGTTGATTTTTTTATGGTTGAGATAATTCTCATAGTTGATATATCGTGCAGGACCAACCTATCGACTTTTGTTATTTTTCCGCAATTCAATTTATTCAGGGAATCTATTCCCAACAAGTGGTATCAGAGAAAGGTTCAATGGCGGATTAGAAGATGGAGTTTGGTTCAAGCAGGATGATTAGTCTTAATGGGACTTTACAATTTATGGAAGAACAAGATGAAGGATCTTTTATATGTGAAGGCTATGCACATTCCAGTTTTCTCCACGCAGAAGCCCGAAGCCAAAACAGATGAGGAATGAGGGTTTGAATATGAGCAAGTTTGTGGCTTCAAAAGATAGTTTGTTGATGAGAATGTTTACAATGATATCACGGATGAAAGTCATACTAGAAGCTTGTGGTTGAAGTTGGAAAATCTTTACGCTTCCAAGACGGGAAGTAACAAACTGTTTCTTCTCAAGAGACTACTGAACTTGAGGTTTAAGGAAGGTAGTCCTGTATTAGATTTTCTGAATGAGTTTCAAGGAATTACTAGGCAGTTGACTAGCATGGGGATAAAATTTGAAAATGAGACGTTGAGACTGTTACTGCTTGCTACTCTACCATATTCATGGGAAACTTTCAGAGTGTTACTTACGAATTTTGCGGTCAATGGGATTGTTTCTTTGGAGACAGTCAAGTCAGGCATTCTCAATGAGGAGATGCGAAGAAAACCCAAGGAAGCTCTTCACATTCAGAAGTTCTTGTAATAGAGAATAGGGGAGGAGCCGGATCAAGACTGATAAAGGTAGAGATAATGGTAGAAGCAAGTCCAGATCCAGATATCAGAATATGAAGTGTCACTATTGTAAGAAGAAAGGGCACATCAAGAAGTATTGCTTCCAGTTCAAGAACGATAACAAGAATGGTAGCAACAAGTAAGAGAAAAAGAATGAACAAGTTGCTGCAAGTACACAACATGAGCTCCTCATTGTTTGTGATGAGGAGATGGTAAATGTCGCACAGGATGATACTTCTTGGTTTGTTGATAGCGGATCTGCTCTACATGTCACATCTCAGAGAGAGTTTTTCTCTTCATATATAGCTAGTGATTTTGGTAGATTGAAGATGGGGAATGGTTCTTTGTCCCATGTCGTTGGCATTGTCAATATTGCATTGAATAATGCCAATAGAGCTGTGTTGATGCTCAAAGATGTGAGGCATGGAACCACGCAATCACTTAAATCTCATTCTGTAGGCAAGCTTGATGATTAACACTTGTGGTGGCGGTCAATGGAAGCTTACTTGAGGATCCTTGGTTGTTGCTCGTGGAAAGAAGTATAACAACAATCTTTACATCATTATTGCATCCATCTCCCATGATGTTGCACATGTGATTGGAGATGCAAAATCCATTGAGTTGTGGCATCGGCGATTGGGTCACATGAGTGAGAAGGGGATGCAGTGTTTGGTGAGGAAGAATATGCTGACAAATGTCAAGAAAGAGAAGATGGAGAGATGCACATACTGCTTGGCTGGGAAGTAGAAGAGAGTTTCCTTGAAGAGCCATCCACTAGGAAGATGCAACCATTGAAGCTTGTTCACACAGATGTTTGTGGTCCGTTGAAAGTAAGTTCTCTTGGTGGTGCACTTTATTTTGTTATATTCATTGATGATTTCTCTAGGAAAGTTTGAGTCTACGCCTTAAGGAGGAACGACTAAATCATTGGTGTTTTCATAGACTTCCATGCGTCAGTGGAGCAACAATCTAGGAAGAACAATCTGAGAAGAAACTTAAGTGCATCCGCAGTGACAATGGTGGCGAGTATATTGGACTGTTTGATGAGTATTGCAGGTCTAATGGTATCAGGCACCAGAAGACTCCACCCATGACGCCACAATTAAACGGGATAGCAGAGAGAATGAACATGATCTTGATGGAGAGAGACAGATGTCTCCTTTCTGAAGCTAAGTTACCTAAATCTTTTTGGTGTGAAGCATTTTATATTGATGTTTATATTATTAATCTATCTTCACATGCACCCTTGGGATGGTGATATCCCTAACAGGGTTTGACATGTAAAGAATGTCTTATATAACTATTTGCGGGCCTTTGGATGTCACGCTTTTGTGCATGTTCTCAAGGATGAAAGGTCCAAGTTGGACGCAAAGATAAAGCAGTGCATCTTCTTGGGATATGGATAAGATGAGCTTAGCTACATGTTATATGATACAATTGACAAGAATCTGGTGAGGAGTAGGCATGTGATCTTCTCTGAAGATCAAACCATTGAACACATCAAGAAGGCTGCTAAGGACTCTCCTTCGAGAAGCTATCAACCAGATGATATGGAGCCAGTCCCTTTGCAAAGGGTTCCACATGTGGTGCTAGATGATGCATATGAATAGATACCAGATGCAGGACATGAGGAGGATGTACCACAGATCTCTACTCCTGATGATGATGATGCAGATGACGGTAGTGATGATGGTGGGTAGGATGAGGAGGGCTCTTCTTCTTCCGAAGATCTCCCACTACAGAGACCCGTGAGGGAGAGACGACCCTCCACCAGATATTCTGCACATGAGTACATTTTTTTGACAGATAACGATGAGACTGAATACTATGAAAAAGCCTTGCAAAATGCAAACAAGGAGAAATGGGTAGAAGCTATGAAACAGGAAATAGAGCCCCTTCATGACAATCATACCTTTGAACTTATGAAGTTGCCCAAAAATAAGCGAGAATTGAGAAACAAGTGGGTTTATAGAGTGAAACATGATGAATACACTACAAATCCAAGGTATAAAGCTAGGTTGGTTGTGAAAGGTTTTAACCAAAGGAAGGGAGTTGACTTTGAGGGGATCTTTTCTCCTATGATGAAGATATCTTCTATCAGGATTGTTCTCATCTTGTCGTTTAGTCTTGATCTGGAGGTTGAACAGATAGATGTGAAGACAGCTTTTCTTCATGGTGACCTTGAGGAGGAAATTTACATGTTGCTACCAAAGGTCTTTATGGTAAAAGGCAAGGAAGACTATATTGCAGACTGAAGAAGAGTCTATATGGCTTGAAGCAAGCACCCATGCAGTGGTACAAGAAGTTTGACACGTTCATGGGGGAGCATGGTTACTCCAAGACTATTTCAGACCATTATGTGTTTGTGAAGAAATTCTCCAGTGATGATTTCATCATATTGTTGCTTTATGTTGATGGCATACTTATTGTAGGCAACAATGAAGAGAAAATTTCTGGCTTGAAGAAAGAGTTGAGTAAGTCCTTTGCTATGAAGGACTTACAGATACTGGGCATGAAGATCACTCTAGACAGGGGAGCAAGGAAACTTCAACTTTCACAAGAGAAGTACATTGAGAAGGTACTTCAAAGATTTCATATGGAGAAGGTAAAGACAGCTAGCACCCCTCTTGGAGCGCATTTCAAATTAAGTTCCAAAGATAGCCCACAGAACAATGCAGAGAAGAAAGATATGGAAAGAGTTCCCAATGCATTAGCGATAGGTAGTCTCATGTATGCCATGGTTTGTACGAGGCTAGATATTGCTCATGCAGTTGGAGTTGTTAGTAGGTTCATCTCAAATCCAGGAAAACAACATTGGGAAGCAGCTAAATGGATCTTGAGATATCTACGAGGTACTAGCAGTTAGTATCTTTGCTTTGGAGAAGAGAAGTTTACTCTTCTTGGATACACAGATTCAGATATGACGGGTGACATTGATGGGAGAAGATTCATATATAGCTACATGATGTCCTTTGCAGGTGGCGCAGTTTCTTGACAGTCTCGTCTCCATAAGTGTGTTGCTTTGTCCACTACAGAGATTGAGTTCATTGTAGCTACAGAGGCATGCAAGGAGTTGTTGTGGATGAAGAAGTTCATGCAGGAACTCGATTTTCATTAGGACAAGTATGTGCTTTACTGTGATAGTCAGAGTGTTATTCGCCTTGGCAAGAACTTTACATTCCATGCAAAATCAAAGCACATCGATGTCAGATATCATTAATGGATATGTGATGTATTAGAATCGAAGCATCTTGTACTTGATAAGATCCACACAGATGACAATGGTGCCGATATGATGACAAAGACTTTGCCGCTTGGAAAGTTCGAGAAATGCCGCTCCCTCGCAGGTTTGGAGCAGTTCCCATATCGTCGGTGAGGGGGAGATTTATTGGATGGGTTTCCCTCCTTGTGGGAACTTATTCCATATATATAGGACATTGATAGTCCTATTTGGAAAAGGAAAAATCAATTATTGATTGGCGAAAGAGATCAATTACCTTTTAGGATTAGGAGTTATCTTTTCCTAATCCTATTGGAAGTAAGAATCCAGATTTCCTTATTTGATCATCTCAATGGAGTATAAATAGGGGATATGGGGTGCATACCAGGATCATCCCAACATAAAAAAAAGAAATAAGGAGAGGAAGAAGAAAGAAAGTCCGCGGTTGCCGCGGAGTTTGGACGGAGTAACCTTTGGATCAGTTCTCCTCTAGCATTCTTCCCTACAGTTTAGCGACGGATTTACCATTGGGTGATATTTCTCCTCTCTATTATTCTCCATTGTTTGGTGATTTGTAGCGTCGTATTGAGCGATGGCCTTTTGTAAGCCCCTCACGTGAGATTACTTCAATTATAGTGCTTGGTTTTGGGTTGCGATCAACTCCATGTTTTTCCCTTACATGAGGGTTTTCCACGTTAAAAATTCTCCGTACATTTGTGGTTGATTTTTTTTGTGGTTGAGATACTTTCTCGTAATTGATGTATCGTGCAGGATCTGCCTATCGACTTTGGTTATTTTTCCGCAATTTAATTTATATGGGGAATCTATTCCCAACAAGGATGACCAACGCTTTGTAAAACACGTCTAAATGATGAAAAGAATGAACTAAATCATGCCCATGTTATGGCTGCATAGGTACGGCATGCATGTGTGCCATTACAATGGTTACATGAAGAACATGTACACTGTACATTTGCACTAGTACACTAGTCATACAAAGAACATGCCTTTTGTTACTTGTGCACCAGCATGCTTGATAAATGTATTGGTACAACATGTAAAAAATTTCCTTCGTGCGCTGGTACACCAAACGGGTGTACCAGTCTACTAAACTTGTTTATCAGTATAACGAGTAGACCAACAAGTACACTTACCAGATACACCAAATGTGAATGGCTTAAGTACACGATATGTGATGTATGAGTATGTGAAACAAATCAAATTCACTAACATGTTGTTAGCGTGGTCGGTTGTTATACTATGGTCATGTTTCTCTCTGTAGATTTTCGCCTTATACATGGAGTTAGTACTTGAAATAGCATTGGATGCCGAATATTAACATGATGATGATGATGGTGGTGGTGGTGGGTTGTTAGCGTGGTTTCGTGGTCGGTTGTTATACCATGGTCATGTTTCTCTCTGTAGATTTTCGCCTTATACATGGAGTTAGTACTTGAAATAGCATTGGATGCCGAATATTAACATGATGATGATGACGGGTTAAAGTCCGAATAATGGTTGAGGTTGGGTATGGCAGAAGAGAATAGATAGATGCATGCAACTTAATTTATTTGACACCACACCCACACCCACCGTTGGGGGATATCAATGCTGTCGGACCCCTCAACAGACATCCTATGCAGACATATGTTCCTTCGTGACGGTGACCTCGACGATTCGTTCCCGACAGCGGAACTCAACAAACATTGGTTTCATTCTAATATTTAATAATATCAAATATTTTTTTAGAATTATATTTATTTTGAACGATATCGGACGCATATACAAAATCCGTTTTCAGGTATGGATATATCAGTATATATGTATCCTACCAATATCTTATTATCCGCTTTTAAGAGGATATGGATATGTTTATTTTATTTTAACGGGTGTGAATATCGATATAGGTTTTTTATTTTTTGCTATAGGAATATGAATGGGTATACTATTTTTAACCTTTTTGGTAATACGGATACTGTTACAAATTTTCGAGGTTGATAAAGATACTGACATCGTATTATTAAAAATTAATGTATGTGTGTATGTATGTCATAGACATATTTGTTAATATATGTATAAATATTTAGATATATGTATAAATATCTAAATATATTATAGGGTGACACGTAGAATGATACATTTTAGAGTCATTTCAAATGCACGAAGAAAAATAAATAGAGTAAATTACAAAAAAAAAGACTCCAACTATACCTCAACTCTCAAGTAGCGCATTATTTGGGAAATGTAACAACAAAAGGTTCAATCTTATTTTTTTGTTTTAATTGCATGCTTCCAAAAGCTTCCGCAACCCTCCTATGTCGATGTTAAAGCATTAAGTTAAAATTTAAGTACCCTGCTTTTTATTATTTCAAAAAAGAATTTTTACCCCACGAACCTTAAAAACTTGTTAAAATATCTCTACGACCTTTTGCACAATGTAATTACCTCATCGACCTTGTAAGTTACTCCAAGAACCCTCTCGAACTTCAAACAGATTAACCGCAGGGCTCGTGGTGTAAGAGTTAGAAAGTTTACAAGGTCAACGGGGGAACTACGTTGTTTCAAAGATCGAGAAGGTAATTTGCAAAGTTTATACGATTTATGGTAAAAATCCTTTAAAAAAATGAGGCATCTAATTGGGAAGTGAGGCATAGTTGAGACCCTTTTTTTTAATAATTTAGCGAAATATATATCTTATGGTGTTTAATCATTCGTTATAAAAGTTTAATTTAACATATTACTTTATTTTATTCTATTTGTAGTTTGTGTAATTTTGACTTTAAATTCAAGTTTAAGAAAATTTTATTATCCGTAAGATAGTCCGTATCTGTTTGTAAAGTATCCATATCCGAATTTCAATTATATGTTTTTATATCTTATCCTTATTTAAGGGCATGGTTTGTGATTGTCAATATCCATAACATATTTGTTTCCGTATCTATATTCATATTTTAAAATAAATAAAGAGAAAATAACATCTATATCCATATCTGTATGTGTATGTTTACATACCTAATTGAAAATCATCCCATTGTAATCGTCAAACTAAGTCTCGACATCTCTTTCATGGCATCATTCGATATAGATTTTGGAGTCTTAGTCAATTTCTAATAGTCTATTTATACTTGTCTCGAAATGAAGAGTAATTTTCTCTCAAAATATTTAGGTTTCTCCACAGTATAAAAATATATGATTTTCTGGATGTTAATGAACACGAAGCTTTTAGATAAATAGACATCCATTTAAAATCTATATGAATAAGATAATTATGGAAATACTTGCCATTTAAATGAAGGGATTACTGGTCACACGATTGGGCTTGGGCCTTATTATCATCGTGTCAATAGGCCTGAAGGAACGAAAGAGGAAAATATGGGGCATGCAAAATTATACGCAAGCAAAGTACATGTAAAATGTCTTTAATAAGGTTCAAACAGTGGAAAATGTGTGTGCCTGATAAGTAGGGCGATGAAAACAAACATAGATATATTTGTATTCGATTTGTTATCTTCTTTCTTATATATAGATTTTAACATCCACGTTCGTATCCATTTTAAATAAATATGCATATAGATTTCAACGGGGAAGATGGCATTTTAAAATAGATATATATATGTTCTTCAATAGATATGGAAGATGCCATATCTCTCTTCCATGATTTTACGTACTTTAATGGAAAATAACGATAAGTGGATCATTTAAGTAGCTTTAACTTTGCACTACAAGAAATCTATTGATATACTAGCATCACCATAGGACCATTAGTAGTCGTATTGTGATCACAATAGCCAATACGAGCACTTTACCTCAAATAGTGATCACATAGCTAAATATGCGACCACAAGTTTGAGGCGAGCGATTTGACACATTAATATGCTACAGCAGTGTGGTCACATAGTGTAGTTGCATGTTCTGCTAAACAGAACGACCGAACCGGTTTCCTTTCTCATTTCGACCCAACTCTTCTTTCTCTAACTCCCGCCCTCCCTCTCCGTCCGACCTCCTTCCTCTCAGCTAGCCTCTCCTACTCCCTCCATCCCCGACCTTCCCTCTCTTCCTCTCTCTTCCATCTCATCCTCTACTGTAGCCCCATCCTCCACCCTTGCGGAAATGAGTAGACTCGACCCTTATGGAGAAGCTCTTCCTCTTGCATCTCTGACCACCTGCAAGCATCTCCCCTATCTCATCCTCCTGTTATTAGGTATATCTCTTGTTCTTCACTTTTCGTATGTAATAGTTTAGTTTCTTATTTGATTTGTAATGAGTATGTATATTCATTTGAAATACAATGTAGATATTTGTTGAAAGGTATTTTTACCCGACAGACCCTATAATCTTTGCCAATGACCTCGACGACCTTTGAAACATCGATATTCCTCCCTCGACCTCGTAAACATGCTAACCCTTACCCTACAGACCCTATGGTTAACCCCCATCCATTTACCAGTTAAAACTAACGGGTTCTGTTATGTTCTTTTACATTATACCCATTTTATTTATCAAATTTACATTCAATGCCATTCCTCCTCTTCCTCCTCCTCATCTCTATTTCCACCCCCCTCGCCCTCCCCGTCGTCCGCCCTCCGCCCCCCGCCCTCCTCCCCTCCGCCTCCCCACCCAGGCGTCCTCCCCTCCGCCCAGGCCTCCTACCCTCTGCCTCCCCCGATCCGGCCTCCTACCTCCGCCCAAGCATCCTCCCCTTCGCCTCCCCCGCCCAGGCCTCCTCCCCTCCGCTCGACCTCCCCTCCGCTCAAAAGGACACACTGAGCACTTCATCGCCCATGGTGGCGGCCGGAGGTGTAGCCATACAGGTTGCCCCCGTGCTGCCTGGGGAAAGTCCGGTCTCTGCATCAAGCATGGTGGTGGGAAGAGGTGCCAAAGAGACGGTTGCACACGGAGTGCGGAAGGGCTTTGCGACCTCTGCATATCGCATAATGGCGTTCGACGATGCAACGTTCCAGACTGCCCCAAGGGTGCGCAGGGGAGCACGGTGTTCTACAAGGCCCATGGAGGTGGAAGAGGTGCACCACAATCGGCTGCGGGAAAGGAGCCAAGGGGAGCACCCCGTTCTGCAAGGCACACGATGGTGGGAAGCGATGCTCGTTCGTGGGCGGTGGCGTCAGGGACGAAGCCAGGATTTTATCGTGGGGGGGCTAGATTGAGTTCATACCAATATCATACACATGAAAAAATATAGTAAACAATTTTCCCTTTACGAACTTCTAAACATATATAAAAAAACTAACGGTACATAAAAGTATGACTTGGAACTTTTTTAAAAACTAACATGTGATTTTTTTCTTGAACATAATGTACTATTGCCGGCGCATGTCTTCTAATCGATCATCTCGTTTATTAGTTCATACTAATCCTCCTACAAAGAAAATACAAGGAATTAGTGCTATTAAATAGCTTAGATATAAAGATAAGTAAACAAGAGAGATATTAGGCTTTTACCTGAAGGTGAAATTATTTAAATCGAGCGCGTCGTGACTTTAAATCATAGTCATCGATAATCGAGTCTGTTGAGAATTTTTCTGCAACTTCTTTCTCAATGTATGTTAGAAGACAACTTCTAAGAAAATCATCTTCCATTTTATTACGAAGTCTAGATTTAATTATCTTTATAGCTGAAAATGATCTTTCTGTTGTTGCAGTTGAAATAGGCAAGGTCAACACAAGTCGGATCAAACGACTGACCAAATAATAGATTTCAGCCTTCTGTGTCTCTTCTAACTTCTGACAAAGTTCTACAAGATTTGAAATATTTTTCAAAATAGGATGAGTAGTGACATCTGATTTATAATGTATCAATTGTTTCTCTAACAATAATATCTCTTGATCTGTGAAATCTGCAGGATAGAAGTCCCTTGCTAATTTGCATATGTCAACAATGTTGAAGAATTTGTAACCATCTGTAGGACTCAAAGATGCACTGAGAGAAAGAAGATTAGTAGCATCTTTATTAAATCGATTGTTAAGTTCTGATAATTGAGAATCTATCGTTGCAGTAAATAAGTCCACTCTATAATGATGTAATAGTGTAACTTCTTGTTCCTGCCCACGATACCTCATTCGACTTCGAGAATAATAAGAATTCAAATCTGGAATATCTATGCTCCGTTTTTGACAAAATGATACAACTTTGTCAAATAATACATTCCAACCATCATCTCGTAACTTTTGAAGGTGTTCTTTTGTTGACGAAATAAGTTGTAAAGCATTCAAAATATCTATATTTTTTCTTTGTAAAACTTGACATAAGTCTTCAGTGAGTCCCAAGATATTCTCCATTATATGCATGATAAGAATAAACTCAAATGATGTCATGGCCTCATAAGCTTCATCTGCCTCTCCACGTTGCAAATAAGTATCACCTCCATCTGTAATAGCCAAAAGTACCTTGCACACTGCACTATACATTTTCATAAAGCTGCATATAGATCTATAATGTGAACTCCATCGAGTTTCACCGGCACGTTGTAGAGTTCCAATCTGGTTATATCCAGTACCTGATTGAACTTCACTTATAGAAAGAAGATATGTAATATCATCTGCTTGTGCAGCTTGTAATTCATCATGACGTTTAGAAGATGCACTAACAATGTTTACTA
Source organism: Ottelia alismoides (assembly GCA_037367405.1). Taxonomy (NCBI): domain Eukaryota; kingdom Viridiplantae; phylum Streptophyta; class Magnoliopsida; order Alismatales; family Hydrocharitaceae; genus Ottelia; species Ottelia alismoides. The sequence goes on along the minus strand of JAZKJV010006047.1, from coordinate 90,065 downwards.
TACTTGTCAATTTATTGAAGAACTTGTGAATTGAAATCACTTCTCTAGAAGCAGTAACAAGAGCCAATTGTAAACGATGAGCCAAGCAATGAATATAATATGCATATTTATTATCTTCTATAATCATAGCCTGCAACCCATTCCATTCACCGCGCATGTTGCTCGCTCCATCATAACCTTGGCCTCTTATTTTTCTATAATCAAGATTGTTTTGCAATAGTACTTTGAATAGTCTGTCTTTCAATGTAGAGGCTTTTATATCAGGAATGTGAACTATGTCGAAGAAGCGTTCACGTAAAATGCCTTGTTTATCTACGAATCTAAGAACAATTGCCATTTGTTCTCTCCTTGATTCATCTCTAGCTTCATCAATTATTGTGCAGAAAGCAGCATCCCCAATCTCTTCACGAATGAAGCTTCTTGTTTTATGGGCTATAATTTGAAGAATTTCCTTTTGAACATCAGGTGAAGTATATTTAGCATTTCTTGGTGCATTCTCCAAAACAACTTTATCCACTTCTTCATTATAAGAAGCAATAAATTTTATCAGTTCAATACAATTCCCACGATTTATTGAACATGATCTCTCGTCATTACCTCTAAATGCACATGCTTGAAAAGCTAACCATCGTACGACATCAATAGTAGTCTTCAATCTCAACTGATTTTCTTGTATTTGTCTGTCATCTTGTTTTTCAAATACATATTCAATGTATTGTGCTTTATTCATTAAGTTTCGAAATCGTTCTTCTGACATATTATGAATTGATCCTTGACCTCCAATATGATTCAAAAAAGAACAATTTTTTCCATCATTGATTTTCTTCCAATTGCGAAATCCGCCAACAACAAAGACATTTGCACCATACTTGGAATTGCCTTGACCACAGAAAAGATAACAACAAAAGCAAAATGCAGCATCTTTGGAGGGAGAATATTCTAACCAGAAGTATTTCTGAAACCAAGATGCTTGAAATCGTCTACGTTGTTTTCCACTACTACTATACGGATAATCTGCCATAATATACTGATAAGGTCCCATATTAATATAACTTCGAATTATATCTTCTCTTTTTTCAAAAGGATATTCCCAAATCATCCGACGTAATCCAGGATCTCTTTCTACTAAAATATCATTAGCAGTTGTTATTTCTACTCGTGGAATTTTGGATGGAGGGCATTGTTCTTCATTAAGATCATCGTGGACATTTACATTTTCCGAAAGAGTACTTTCATCTATCTTCTTTGAGAAAAAGGCAGTAATTGTATTCTTTGACATTTTTGAATTGAAATCTGAAAAGATAATTAATATTAGGAGTCTTCAACATACATACATACCTAAGGATGCAACATATGTAATGACATCAAGTTACTCGCATACGTCAAATTTTAGGGATGAAAATAGTGGAACACAATCATGAATATAATTTCTAAGTAGTGGGATGCATCTATGAATATAATTCTCAAATAGTATGATACATGTACAAGTTTTCAGGGACGTATAGGCAAAAAAATCAAAAATTCCATTCCGCGCGATGTAAAAAAGACCTAGAAGAGATATTATCGAAATAGCAAAAGTCAACATCTTTTATTTCTAAAATTAGTTGGAAACTAGAAAATCCAACCGATTCGAAGAAAAACGAACGAGTTGTAGAACTATTTTCAGATTTGTTCACAAAGCTAGTTGGCACATAAATCAACGTGATCTTATTATGCCGAGTCAAACCTAAAGAGAATTAGACAAATCCTCATATAATAGTAATAATTACGCATAAAAAAGTCAACATCTTTTATTTATAGGCGAAAAAACCAAAAAGACAAGTGATCTTATTGAAAAAGTCAATACCTATAATATAATTTCTAAGTAGTGGGATGCATCTATGAATATAATTCTCAAATAGTATGATACAACCATCAAGTTACTCACATACGCTTTCAATGTTGCTATTTATTTTTTATAGATACAATATGTAAAATTATTCTAGAAAACTATTAACCATTCAAAGTTCAAAAATAAAACTATTCTAGCTGTGATGCAATCATAAAGTGTGTAAAAATTAATTAACAAATCAAAATTGTAAAAATTATACTCGTTATCTAATCTTAAATCCTATCAATATTAATTTTGTAATCTACTATTTAACATTCTAAAAAGCAATTAATAAATCCTATCAAGATTAGTTGAGTTTAATACTAATCTTTGCTAATTTTAACAATGACGATAAGAAAAAAAGTCAACATATACATGTGCTATATGATTCATCAACGAATACAATATTAGTAAAGAAACAACTGGCAATAATATTTGTTATTATATATTTGAGTATGGAAGATATGAATAAATATTGAATGATATGTTGCATTAAACCAATTTGTTATAGCATCAATAAATAAATAAAGTTATTATAGAAAAAATAAGTTAACCAAAGATTAACAAAAGTGTTGTATTTTATTATTATCATAACAAAGAAATTAAGTTATCACGGTGCACTATGATATAATTGACCTTAAGTTAATAAAATAACATGTATCTAATTATGTGACGGATACGAGTGATTGCAGATATCAAATTGAAATAAATCTACAACTATGTTTACATAAAAATGGATATAGGAATATGGATACATATCATTGTAGATATCAAATTGATATACATATCTGCATCCATTTTTAAATTGATATGGATATCGATGTCAAAGTTTTTATGTCAAACAGATATAGTGATGGAACAAATATGGACATATTGTTAACTGTTTGCATCCCTAAACTATATACATTACTTTACAGTAATATAAAACGTAACAACATATAAAACGTAACAACAAATAGTTGTTTGTCATAAATGATAAAAATTAACCATAAAAAGATGTGATTTAAGATTTATGAATATGTTGCGTTGCGAATAATGGACGTGAAAGTTATATATAAGAAACTAATATGACATTGCTAGATCAAGAAGTACGAAATTTCTTACTTGCACTGCACGATCAATGGAGAAAACAAAGAGGAAAGACCGCCACCAGTGTCCAACGCTGCAACGTGATCTTGATACACAAATTTGAAATTTTAGGTAACGTTCGAGTTTTAAGACTCTCACAAGTTGGATACGTACCCATCTTTTTATATAGTCCACAAGAATAGGTCATATAGAATAGGAATGCTTAAATTGGAAGGAGTTATAATTTGAAATATGAAAAAATTAACGGAAGGCTACACATTTAATCCATGAAATTAACGACATCCCATATTTAGGATTTTGAAAAACCACCGGATATGCACAGAATCTACCAGATTTTGTGAAACTACCAACGGGTATACAGGAAAACCACCAAATTGAGTCACGCAAATCCAACAAATTGATATTACCCACGAAAAATTCAACCAAATTGACGCCATCCCATATTTGACATTTTTCCGAAATCAGCGGGGAGGCACGTAACGCACCCTACGCACACGAAATCCAATCATTCCATATTTAGCATTTTTCCGAAACCCCGGGGGGGCTAAGCACCCTCCCGCCCCCCCCCCTCTCTCCGTTACTGGGTGGCGTCTACCCAAAGAGCGTGCATAGAGGGACCCTGTTCTGCGTTGCGTACGGTGGTGGGAAGAGGTGTGCACAACCGAGATGCAACAAGAGCGTGAGGGGTCGCACCAATCACTGCGTCCGTCATGACGGAGGCAAGCACTACAGGATGGAAGGATGCGAGAAGAGCACCCAGGGGCGCACCGATTTCTGCAATGCCCACGGCGGACGCACTCGCTGCTGCTGGGGCAAATCAGGCTCGAATCTCTGATCTGGGGATGTTCCATGCGACAAGTTTGCAAGGGGACGAACTGGACTCTGCACTTCTCATGGTACTATTGTTGTGGATTCGAAGCACCGATCCTTCTCCCCAACGCTCGAATCTTGCGAGGAGATGGAAACCAGAGAGAGGGGGAGAGAGAATGTGGAGAGAGGGAACATGGGGGTGGAATATCCACTGTTGGATGTCCATTGGTTAGATAAACTCAAGACTAACCCAAGCAATTGACTCAAATAAAGTTAAGATTAACGGCAGGGTCAGTGGGGTAAGACTGAGCAAGTTTACAGGGTTGAGGGAGGAATATCAATGTTTCAAATGTCGTAGAGGTCATTGGCAAAGATTTTAGGGTCTGCCGGGTAAAAATCCCTTGTTGAAATGTCTAAGAGATATTGTCTTATTGGATGAAGTATATATATAATTTACAGTGTGTTTTCCTGCAATATGTGATTTTGTTGTCATATGTGAATTAAAAATGCAATTTTTATGTATGTGTATGTGTGCGAGTGTTAGGGTTATATATATAGAATATTCATGTGCTTGATGTTAATGCATGATATAATTTCATTTGTTAGGTAATCATTATTTTAACTATAAATAATTGTATACTATGTGTTTGTTAGATAGGCCCAGCATGTAGATTACATTTTAGGATATTACACGAAATAGCACAAAACCTCATTTAGACACTGATGAATCCACGATTCATCGCCTTTATTCTTTTATTTTAGCTTCATTTCCGTAGTTAAACACTTGTAAATACCCACTAATTCCATGAACTTACCATTTTACAAGCATTTGTTAAATATGCATTTTAACACTTTTTGTACATAAATAAAAGAACAAAGAAGAAAAGAAAAAGAAAAGAAAATGAAGGATGAATTCATGCAATAAATGCAGCCTGACCTGAACCCCGAGAGAAGGTCAAGACTTGACTTGATCAAACAGGAATAAAGTAGGGGGAGATAGGGTCTTTCATTCAAAAATCCAAAAATATTTTGTAAATACTCTTCCATGTATATTTATATAAAAATTGTACTATTGTATTTGTACATAAAGTGATCTCAAATTAATTATTTTTTAAACAAAAGTTGTAAATAAAAATATGTTGTAAGTAATAAAATTAATTGCAAAATAAAATAATGTATATATTGCAAATAATTACACTCGGAAAAAGCCGTAAAGCAATATATGAAGCACCAATTTTAGCTCCATACAAACTCAAATTGAATCAAACTCACTTCCATTATACTCTAAATTAAATTATCTTTCAAATGGTTGTGGTTTCATAAATTTTGGAGTTACGGTTAAAAAGTCGATTTTCTGGGGTGTTTTGTGCAGCTTCACCACTTACATATTTGTATAATTATTCATATTTTTTTATATACATAATTGTAAATATTATTTTCATTAAAAATTAAATAAAAAATGTAAAAAAATAATTTAAAAAAAGATATAAAAATTATTTCCTTATTTGTACATATGCATATTATATTATATGTACATAATATTTGTATAGAACTAATTTCCTTATATAAAAAAGTTACAAAAAATATCTAACATTAATTAATTAATTTAATTTAATTATGAAAATTGTATTTAGATTTAATTACTTAATTCATTATTTTATTTTAAAACTTACCTTATATATTAGATATTATTCCATACCTTTAATAGACACCATTAAGGTGGCTAATTAATTTTTGTAAATTTATTTATTTATTTTATTTAAATGCGAAATTCGTAATTAAGTAATTTATTAATTATTTTATTTCATTATTTTATTAATTCCACCAATAAACACATTCCTTAAGTGTATATACCTTCCTTTTTTATTTTCTTCTCTTTTTAATGGGCTCCTCCTCTTTCATTATTCGTTGATCAAACTTTGGTGGAGAGGGGCCCGATCTTCGAGAGCTATCTTGTTGAAGAAGGGTGCCTAGCCTTTGAGCTGTCCGATGACAGCGCGTAGGCTCTCATCGAGGCCATCACGACGTTTTCGATTCCCGAGGTGGGATCCATTTTATTTTCCGTCTTTTTCTTAGATAAATCGTAGAGTAATCTTTTTGTTTCGTGATTAATCTTTAGGTATTGAAAATCCTAAAAAAAATTCACTACACATAATCCGTGTCCGACACGGATTTACCATCCCATCTCCTTGATCTAGTCATTTCTTATTCGGCCTCACATGACCTTTCACATCCGACCACGCACGGTGGTCGGGTTCTTCGGATTTATCTTCCACGCCTCGCCAAGATCCACAACTGTTCACACATCTTATTTTTGTTTATAAATTAAAAATAATAAAAACAAACATAAAGTTGTTTATTCCTAACACTTGTTTTGTAGGAAAATTAAAAAATAAAAAATAAAAAGAAAATAAAAACAAAAAAATTTATTTCTGTTGTCTACAGTTTGTGTTTTAAAAAAACGCTTTTCTTTTTCTTATTTTTGTTATTTACATAAAAAAATAAAAAAAAACAAAAAAATAAATAGTAGGTTGCCGAGCCCGTGCGGTCCCTCCGCATTGCTGTGCTTCGCCGCCCGCGCTCAGCCCGGCGGCGACCCTCCACCTACGCCGTCCACGCGCTCCGAGCACCCTCCTCCGCCATCCTGCGGCGCACGCGACCTCCTGCCGCGTTCGGCCGTGCCGCTGCCGCCACCACACTTGCTCCTTAGCACGAGCCCCCTCTTCCTGGACTACCAATGCCGGTCGCAGCCTTCGCCGACCTCCCAACTCCGTCGGTCGCCTGGCGGAGTTCCACCCCGCTGGGCCCTTCCACCGTGCCCCTCTGACCATCGTCGAAGCCTCTTGTTCCCCGCGCGGAACTCCAGCACGCACCGCCGCCACCCCTATCTCCATGCGCCCACCTCTGCGCCTGCATCTCTGTCGACCACTGCTACCACCGCGGGACTCCGCGAACCGCCCACAGCCCCACCTCCATCGAGCGCGACCACCAGCCCCGATCCAGGCCGCCTCCATTCACCGACGACGCCCTTGCCCCCTATTTTGAGAAAGAAGAACGGGCCCAAGAAGAGAACCCTAGGGTTTTTAATTTAAAATTGAAAAATTTACGTTAAAGCCCTCTGAAGTTCCGCAAATACAAAGAAGCTCATGTCAGTCCTCCAAATCACGTGCTCCATAGGAATGCTTAGGTAAATTGCAGTTTATATCACATTTTTATTTCATGTTGTCTTTTCAGTGCAAGAATATCAAATAATTGTGTTTCAACCCCTGTTTTCCACACTCTAAATTGCTTGATCTTTTTCATGGAAATAAATGCTTTTCTTGCTCAATAAATTCCGCAAAAATCAGCTTATGTTTCAGATTTGATCCTTTTCATTGTATCAAGTTTTCATCTCATTTTGTTGTTATTTAATATATCTAAAAATTAAAAACTGTGTCTTTTTGTTTGCTCAAATTTAGAAAAATCATAAAAATGTGCTAAAAATTACAAAAAATCACTATAGGTATGTTTTGGTGTCTTTGAATTTCTGTCCAATTTTCGTCTATTAATTATTTATAAAACTTTAAAAAATTGTGAAAACGAAAAATCTTAAAAAATGTAGAAAATTCTATAAAAATTTAAAAATTGTGATTCTAGTCACTATGTGTAGATATTTAGTTGTAGTTTAGCTTAAAAATAAGTTCATGAGTATTGGGCAATTAAAATATTTTTAAGTTGTAAAATACTCTTAGCTTTGCATTGCCCACTGTTATTTCCACTTTTGATTTTATAAAATCATAAAAATTAAAAAAAATATCAAAAATATTTTAAAACATGTAAAACACAAAAAAAATCGTAATTTTCTGAGCATTTTTGAGTAATCTGAAAAATTCAAAAGAGTGTGGTGCATGTTTTTTATCACTTGTGCTTCATATGAAAATAATAAAAAAATTGAAAAAAGCAAAAACCACTAAAAATTGCATTTTAGAAATTTGACTACTTAGTTTTTAAATCATGCTCCTTGTGTTCGACCCTGGTCTCTATACCAGGTAAGTAGAATAGCGAAATCGCTTACATTTTATTGCTTGATTTATTTGTCATTAAGTGGTTAAAAACAATATTTCTCGTTGATCGAGTCGAGGTTGGTTGAGAACAATGAGCATTTGCATTATTTTTCCCATCTCAACCTGTCGAAATTCACGTCATCAGAATGGCACCGTTGCCGGGGAGCACGGCTTTGTAGTCATTTTTTATTTTTCAACTTTTCTTGTCTCTTTATATTATAACTGTTTTCTGACCTTCTCATGTTTGTTTTTTGTGCGAGGGACTTCTTCGGACGACTTGAGTTTTTTCTTTTGAGGACCTGTATAGGAGGTGGAGCAGAGAAGAAAAGAAGACAATTATTTTATTTAGAGAACAATTTATTGTTGTAATAATTTAAATACTTTGGACTTGTGGACTTGGACATTTTGAGGCATGCTTCGCCAAGTGCCGGTGCACTTGGGGGACCTCATCGTTATTTTCTGTGTTTTGTTTTCTCAGTTTTATTTTTTATTTGTTTTACGTGGATTTTTTGTGCTCGAGCCCCTAGATATAGGTTTCTATTTGATTGAGCCATGTAGCATTAGGTATAATAGAATATATGTTCCTATAGAACTTGCTTGGACTTAGAGAAATAAATATGTGCTTCACGATAATAGAAGTTTTTGTTTAGGACGGTTCTCGTATTGCATTCATTTAGATTAGTTTACGCGGATCATATCGCATGTAGAGTGCTGGAGTCAGGTATGCGCCTCTATCTCTAGCATTTGCATCCATATTTTCTCGTGCATTATCTTTTCCGTTTTCCCCCTCTGTTTTGTGAATATAAGAATAAATGAAAATAGAAATCTCGTTAGACGTTTCATTAAAAATATCCAAAAAAATAAAAAAAATCAAAAATAAAAAATTGGGATTGCTAATTGACTTGACCCATAAAATTAAATGTAGTTGATTCATCACAGTTTTGGGAGAGCAACCCCCTCATTGTTTGTGTTTTTTATTGCTCGCGTACACACTAAGGAGTAATGCCCAAATCCTATTAAAGCCTCCTAAGTGTTTGTGTAACTTTTGTCTGATCACTAAACTCTACAATTGAAAAGATAAAGATCAAAATTTCACGGTCAGATTTGTGTTGAGTTGGTGAATTGAGGATTTGCATTGCGTTTGTATGTCTTTGGTGTGAGTCGGTTACGATCATCTTTGAATTATTAGCAGTCACCTTCTATCTCTCTCTTCTATCCCACCCTCTCTCACCTTATCTCTCCTTCACTCTATTCTATCCCACCCCCTCCCTTCATGATGGGTCACACTCCATTTCAGCCGAATTTTGCAGCTTCTTTGTTTCATGCCCATCATTCCCGTCCACTCTCTTGAGAGGTCAGAACTCCAATCGAAATCTCATCTTTTCCCTCTCCATTTCCAACCTCCCATTCGGGACATGCTGTGAGTGAAGCCCGAGGAGACCAGATTGACCAAATACGAGACCGGGCAATTACCTTGATGAGATGAGAGTGCATTCCATAGGCGACCATATGGAGCAGTTGCGAGCTTTAGATGACTTCTATCCTGGGATGATGGATGAGTACACAGATCAGGAAGCACATTCCGTTTCTAGTTTGAGACCCTTCATTCTGGATTTAGAGTTCATTGATCTACTGCTAAAGTTTTCAGGGGAAGTGCACGAGGAACCTTATTTTCATATCGATGAGTTTTAGGATATTTGTGGATCACGGTCATATTCTGATATCACTTCTGAGGACCTGATGCTGATTACCTTCCCATTTACACTTTAGAGTAGAGCCAAGAGTTGGCACAGATGATTGTGAAGGAAAATTGCTACATGGGAAGATTTACGATCATTGTTTTTGCAGAGATTTTACCCCCAGCGTAGAGCAGAGATGATGCGGTCTTGTATTCGTGATTTTTCAGTTGAATCCTAGGAGACATTGATAGATTCATGGTTGAGGTTACGCGATCTTTTGAGGTGATTTTCAGATCATGGATTTTCGATGACTGACCTTATCCACATCGCCACGAGGGGGAGGACCGCCGATTAGATTGCATTACTCAGTACCTCGCATGGTGGTTCACACCACAGTCCCGACCTGGATTTATTTGAGACCATCTTGGATACACTTTCAGACATTCCATATTCACAAGATGATTTATTCGGGACAACACACGAATGAGATATGATACCTGTTGAATGTGTGATACATCATCCCAATCTTGACAGCACACACCAATCAAAGGATATGAATGCTACTACTTTTCATATGATGGATGTGTTGACTACCACTGTGAGTTTCCAGAGTCGAACATTGGTCGAGTTCCCGTTGGATTTACAATCAGATTTTGAGCCAATCCCGTACTTTTACGTCGATGGTTATTGGATTCTAGATCTTTTAGTATCCCAAGAAATAGAGGAGGAACCCACATCTCAACCGTCCTTTGAGTCATTCCAGTGTCCATGTGCACTTGATTCTGTATCTTTTCTTCAAGATACCTTTTCAGATTCAGAGAGACATTTGGATTCATCTCAGCAAAGAGCTTGATGAGGGATCGATATTCGATTTGACAGACATAGATAGTCCCATATTTGAGTCTTAATGAGGTCGATACATTTTTGGAGTACTTGATATTTGGCAGCATAGATCTCAAGTTCCTTGATGATTCGGCATTACTCCCCGAGGGTTATCTACAGGAGGATGCCACGGACCCTGTATACTGATAAGGGTAAAAAGAATCGGGTTTCGCGGCCTTCACTTTTTTAAAAGAGAAAAAGAGTGAAGTGTCGGTTGTAGCGGAAAGCCGCGAAACAAAAGAGTTTCGATTCTTTAGACCTATCAAACAAATTTACGGTTTTCTGTCGGAAAACCGTTCACTAATATTTAACCAGGCAAGTGTTCCTGGGTCGAACTCAAGGAGGCAGAATATATTCCCTAATTTTTCTTCTCGTGATTTTATTTTAATTCTTCTCTAAGTCAGAATGCCTTTTTTAGTGGTTTTTATTTTTGTAATTTTTATTTGATTTTATTCTTTTCAAATTTTTATTTAATTTTCAAAAAGGGATATTTTTCAAAAGATTTATTTATTATATAATAGGTGGATAGAAGATAGATGATACTATATAGGATAGGTGATCGAGGTTCGAGCCGCGTACTCGAACTACACAAGAAACCAAAACAAAACAAGGCGGTTTTCGAGAAAATCAAAACACGTCAAAAACTCGTCGAAAAGCCGCGAAAACTTTATACTATGTAGCTGGGGTAGTTGTGTAACTACCCTCCAAGAATCGTCGAAATCCAAGGTCAAACGAACAAGATTTAGCCCCTACAGCCCAGGGGCATAAGCGTAAGAAAATTCTAATTAAAATGTCTTCAAAAAGGTCCACAAGGACTGTTCTGGAAGAAAACTAAACAAAGTATTACATTTAGGTCCCTGCAGAGGGACCTAATTGTAATTATTGGAAACTTGGACGGCGGGTTGCAAATCTGGAAACTTAGCTGGGCTTATGATGCAATTTCTCCACCGTTTCGCAATCAACGGCCGAGATTAGAAGCTTCAGGGCGCGATCTGACGGCTCTCACGCGGCCACGTGGCGCAAGCCTGTGCGCCGACTGTTCTTGAGGTTCGTTGGAGCTCTTGCGAACGGGCTCTCTTCTCCGATTTCTTCCGGTCGATCCCCGACGTCGCTGGCTCTCCGGCGGGGCCAGAGGGGTGGCTCCTCCACCCCTCGAGCTCGCCCGCGTGTGTAGGTGATCGGAGTCGGCTCCGATCGACGGTGGCTGCTCGAAGAAGATGGAGGTCTCGACGGTGGTGGTTGGATTCAGTTCTGGAGCCCGATCTTCAAGCTTGATTTTGATGAAGTTGAGGACCTTCTAGATCCAAAAGAATGGCACGCGATGAAGACAATCCTGCAAACGATCAAGTTCTATGCTCGATTCATATAGAATCGGCCAACAAGATTAATAATTTGAGCCCAAAAGTTTAAAGAAAATCACACATACTTCCAGCCAAATGACCAAACTGCGAAGAAGATGATGTTTTGTGAACCAATTTGAAACGGATTTGAATCGATTCGAAATGGATTTTGAATATGCGAATTAGATGGATGATTAGTCTACCTAAAACAGTGATTAGCCACGCTAATCGTGGCACATAGATCGAGAAATCAAATTGCAAAATGGAGGAAATAGGTCTGGGGTTTCCAAGTGTATTACCTGGAAAAGGCTGCTCGACGGTCGACCTTCACCGGAGCTTCACGCTGCGCACGGCGGCGATGCAAGGCGGCGCAGCACCTTGGAACTCTTCTCCGATGAACCCTCTTCCTCGCGAGCCCTTCCCGTGGCGCTGTCACCGCTCGAATGGGTTGGAATCGGGTGGGGAAGTTAGGTAGTCGGTGCACTGGAGCTGGATAGCTTGGAGGCTGGAAGAAGTTGTTTTGCCATGGCGACTTGGAGGCCTTTTATAGGGAAGATGCTTGGGCTCCAAGTTAGATCTAAGGGTCGGCGAGGTAGAGGGTTGTTAGGGGAATAGAATGGAGGGTTTAGATGGATCAGAAGCTTCAAGAGGCGCGCGGGAAAATTGGTGGAAGTTGGGTGGTTGAGCAGCTGGGCGCAACAGCTTCTTGGAGAAGAAGCTCCAGGTGCTGACACGTGTCAGCACCTGGTTGGTCCAGACCTTATAATTACTTATAAATTAATTATAAAATAGCTATGTACATTATTTCAAGTAGGTGTAAATACAAGAAAGTTAAATAATTTTATTTTCTAAATTATGGTATACTTACTTTTAATAAATAATAAATATTATTTAAAATATAAATATTTTATTAATAAATATGTATTAATAAATAGGTTTTGAATTTTTAATTTAATAAATAATTAAGTAAAAATTAATTTTATATTTTCTTAATTATTAGAGCATTAAATAAGACTTATACAAATTTTTATAGATTTTTATGAATTAATTTACATATTTTAATAAATAGAGGAAGTGTCTCTATAGGTCAATTATACCTATATTTTGGGGTATTTGATTTTATAAAAATAATAAATAGTCTCCAAAAATTATGAAATAATTTATGGTGAAACTAGATGATCATGAAATAATTTAAAAATTATAAAATTAAGAAAATAATAAATAAGGTGTGTTACCTAAAATAAATAGCCCAGAAACCCCTTTGTCTTTTGGTCCCAAAACCGACTTTTTGCAAACGGACTCCGAATTCAGTGAAACCACCTTTATTAATTAGATAATATTATTTTATGAACTTTAAAGGTGAGTAGAGTGAAATTGGAGTTCGTATGAGGAAGTTATGATGTTCGGAAGTTGAGATTTTGACAAATTGTAAGCTGGATTTCTTGGCATATTTACAGGGTAGTATTTTTAACTTATTTTTATATTTTTATTTACATTTTTATGAATAATTAGGAGAAAGATTTGGTGAAGAATAAGTTAAGATGAAATAATTAAAATTCTTTAAAGTTTTTTATTTATTTTATAAATAGTGAAGAATGTATATACATGTGATAGATTATTTTTATTGGGTTTTCTTTCCTTATCTCCCCCTACTTATTGGTTTGTCGACCAATCCATGCTGACTTGGTCTCGGGGGTTGGGCTATAAATATATCTTACAGTTATATTTATAGTTTAGGTCATATTACATATATATATATATACATATATTCCATATGCCTTTATCTTTCTTTTTCTGGTTCTTTATTTATTTACATGAATTTAGTGGTTAAAAGTGAATATTTACACATGGATGGGGTTTTGTTAAAGTATGAGAATTAGTGAGTTTTTACATGTATTTGTTAAGGGTTTTAAGACAAAATGCGACAGAAAAGTTAATGAATCATGGATTCATCAACCCCCTATACTTAAACTTTGCTAGTCCCTTAGCAAACACTTATTTTGAAAAAGTAAGTGAAAAAGAAAGAAAGTTAGAATGAATTTGTTTTCCTAAACCAATTCATGAGAACAGACAAAGGACAGAGCTCGATCGGGCCTGAAACAAGCATTTTGTCGGAACCTTAACTAGGATTAGGATTTCATCCTCAACAGTCTTCAAGTTCCATAATCCTTACTCTAGATCATTTCATCGGCTAGTTCAGACTCACTTATCCATATCGCAAACTCTATCATCCTTGAAGTCAACTTGTACAGTGTGTGAATTGATTTAGCTCTTCCTGCTTAGAGAACCGAAGAAACCGTCAATCCCGGCTATACACTCCTATGGCTTCCTTATCTCGCTACTCTTTCCTCGGGGAGGGAGGTATTCCCTTCTGAGTTCAGTTCTGCTATGTCCACAATCGAATATAGGGAGAAGTTAGAAGAATGAGAAAAGAAGTGGAGTGCGACCAGTGTATACGCATCTCCTTGTGAAGCCCAACCGGTGTAGCTGAGTCTCCACTCAGATGTGCAGGCCTATTTGGTGGAAGCTTTGACCAGTTTGGTCTTATTTGGTGGCTTCTGCTTTGACTTGACTTTGTAATTTGCTTGCACTGCATTCATCTTTTGTGCCTCGACGGTTATAGAATCTTTTTAATCCGTCCATTTTTTGAGGTCTTAGAAAAATTGTGTCAGCAGATCCTTCCCTCATCCGAAGCAACTATCGCAACCCCAATCTCTCCCGTCTTTAGACGTCACTGCCGCAAAGATAAGGATAGGAATGCACTACCAAGGTGTACTGTCCTTCGGAACTCCATGCGAGTTGAGCTAAGTGCAGAGTGCATGTGTTCAAGATTGGTTCACTGGTGAAGAGTTGTACAGATGACTCCAAGTGGTCTACTTAAGCTCAGATGACTTGATTTCCCGAATATGGTTTTACGAAACCCAAAGATTTTAAGTCACCAGACCTGAAGAGTCTAAATTCCAGTTCCTAATCAGGCTCCTTACAATGAGAGTTAAAGGCCATAATCAAGCTCCATCCTTCAGACTAGACTCAGTCCTTAGTTTCGGAAATCAAACTTATTCTGAAAAATGCGAATGCAAATGCAACCATGTTTTTGTGAAGTCTATTTTCTGGATTTTACTCATTTTTATGAATTTTAAGGATTTGGTAATTTTTACAAATTTTAGGACTTTGTATTTTTTATGGATTTTATGATTTTTATAAACAAGGTTTTATTTACAAATTTTTACAAGATAAATTTTATTTAAGTTAAGTGTCTAATGTATTTTACAAATTTTATCTACAAAGTATTTTACAAGGGTTGAATGGCTTTTATACAAATTTTAATAAATAGGATTTTAAATAAGTATTATACAAAATTTAAATACAAGTTTTAATTACAAGTTTTAAGCATGTTTTACTTATTTACCAGGATTTTATAAATAAGAGAGTGTATTTTAAATTAACCCACACCCACTTTTTATGGATTTTATAGGTATAGAAAATACATAAAGTACGAGTTATGACCGAAAGTATATATACAATATATATGCACCCCCCTATACTTAGCTTGAGCTATGTCCTCATAGCGTCAAAAGAGAAAAAGGAGGGCATAACTCGTGCTAAGTAAAAGTGGGTGAAAAAGAGATATCGATGTCAAGTCAGTCAACCCCCCCTATACTTACGATCTGGTCATCGTAGGTATTATGAGAGAGCAAAAACGGGATGACTGAATGAAAGGATAAATAACGAAGAAATCAAAAGGAAAGAATACGAAATCATCGAAATCACTCGGTCCCCCCTATACTTAGGATAAGGCATCCTAAGTATAAAAAGAATGTAGCCAAAAATTGGGGATCAGTGATTCGTGAAAAAGAATGGCTATACAAAAGAATTAGTACAAAAATAACACGTAAATCAGCGGGCAATCAGTCCCCCCTATACTTAGGATCTGGTATCCTAAGCATAGAAGACGAGCAAAAACGGGGACGATTGTGGTCTATGAAGAATATACAAGTGTTGTGAATCTCCCGAATGGCTCAAAAGGAATTGTACAGGAAGAAGTAAAAGAATGATTATGATTCTTGTACAAAATAGATCACTTCAGTTTGGGCCAGATGATCAGTGGTCTCTACGAAGTGCTTCAATATCTGCCCGTTAACCACGAACGGTTATCTGATTACTCAACCAGGATCATACTGAATTTTGTGCTTCTTGTGTGCGTATTGATCTTTGACTGCAAAAGTAGAGCCTCCTCTGTAAGTGAACTCTGTATATGGCATAGCTCTCTTTTCTGAAATATGCGTCTCTGGAGTCGGACTACAGAAGGTGTCTATATGTGTCAGCATTACACCATCCGACTCTCTACGCTGAATAGACTGTATGATCTGTGCAATGTATTCGATGGACTCTTGTGCTGTAATATGTGTTCTTTCAATCTGCGGCACAGAGATATCTACTGCAGGTGACTGCTCATCTAAATCTGATATGAAATCTGTTTCTGTATGTGAACAATCATCCAAAGAACTAGGTACCAAGTGATCTACCCTATCCTCTTGTAGAATATCTTGGGTATCAAAATAAACACTCTCAAGATCAGGAGACTGTGTCTCATCTATGTTCTGGCAGTCTTCTGCAAGACTGGTGTCCTCTGAAGTAAATGACAATACTGATCTAGGACTGCTACATTCTCTCTCCATCTCAATGTGTATCTCTCCGTTGTCTGTTCGGAATGATACTCTCCCAGCATCATAATCGAAGAGTGCTCTTGCTGTCTGCAAAAAGGGTCTCCCGAGAATGATTGGAGCAAGGTGTAACTGTGTAGGGCATGTCATGTCTAGGACCGTAAAGTCCATGGGAAACTGTGAGCCCTGAACAGTCACGATAATGTTCCTTAACACACCTCTGGGTCTCTTTATAGATCGATCTGCAAACTGAAGTATCGCTCGTGATTTATAAAGAGGACCTAGCTTGAGCTTATCAAGCAAAGAGGATGGAAGTAGATTGATCGAGGATCCATTATCTAAGAGAGTTCGATGGAATGTAGTGTCTTCAATCTGACAGTCGACATAGTGAGCTCCCAAATCTTTCTTCTTCTTGGGTACCTTGTTCCGAATTGCACACGAAGTTGCCTTGGTCAAAATATGCTTCTCAACTCTTGATCTCTTTTTCCTACGAGTAATACATTTGTTCCTCAACTGATTCTTGAGTGTAGGAAAACGATCCAAGGCATCGTGCAGTGGAATCTTCAGAAAAATGTGATCTTTGAGCAACTTTTCAAATTGTGGAGATTCGGGATTATTTTTGGTCTTTTTCTTTCCTTTTCCAAACAAAGCATCGGAAAAAGGAATAAAGTCAGGATTCAGAAAATCAGAACTTTTATTCAAATCATTGGAATCAGCTTGTACATCGAGAGTCTCAGAATTATTTACAAAACTCTCTAAAACAGGGGAAGAAATGTTTTTCTCTGGGGATTCTGCCTGATCTGGCGTGATATCGTCATCTGAGTCGCCAGTATCCATATCTGAACTGTTGGCATTGCTCCCGTCTCTTGATTCTACGTCCTCATCCTCTTGCGGTTTCTCCTCCTCGGCATTCGGATCATGCTCGTGCTCCTCTGGTTCCCTCTCCTCTCCAGTAGGTGTTTGCGGTGATCTACCGCTCCTGAGACGAATGAAGTTAGACAAAAATTCAGGAAACGAGATCTTACCTGTAGTATCTACCTGATCTGGATGCCTCCTCTTGTTGTTTGGATTCATCTGAGGCTGGGCTGGGAGAGTGGTCTTTGGCACGGTTAACTCGTCCAGACGACGGTTAACCTGCTCCATCTCTGTCTTGTGCGCGATCTGGAGCGTGCTGAGCATATCCATGATCTGATTGAGCGCCTGGGCTTGTGAAGACATCTCTGGTTCGGTATGGGGGCCCTGGCTTGCTCCTCTCTCCTGCTTTGGCGTGAAGTGTTGAGAGGTGGACGGCTGGGAGTAGCGCTGTGGTGTAGAGGAAGATTGATGCGGCTGCTGAAAAGAATAGTTCGGTGAAAACTGAGCAGGATGCTGATAAGTAGGCTGCGGTCTCTGATGGTAGACGTTCGGATGAGACTGCGGCGGCGTGAAATTCTGGCGGTGCTGGAATTGCGGACGTCCATGCTGCGGATGACCGTACGGCTGCTGCTGATGATGATTCGGTATACTCGGTTGCTGAACTGGAGTATACCAAATCCCATTTATCTCGAAAGTGGCTTGCGGCTCCACCTCCATCTCTGTAGTGCTGATGACCTGGCCAGCATTGGCATGAGACTGATCCTCATGTCAATCAATCTGCGGAATCTCGGGCTCGCTCTGAACATATTGTATCTGACGGGTGGGTGGAGCGGGTGCGATCCTCCGTGCTGGCTGTGAAGAAGTCTGACTCTGCTGGTACTGAAGTTGAAGATCAGAGACCTTCTTCGAAAGATCACTCAGCTGCTGAGGTAGAGATGAGAGTTTCTCCAACTCTCGCAGCGGCTGTAGGTCTTGGACCTGCTTGTGAATCACGTCCACCAACGTTAATTTCTCACTAATGAAGCCCATGTTGGTGTTGGATTCAGAGTCTGATATATTCGCCACCTTGTGATGCTCTCGGTGATGTGGTGGCTGCGGGGCTTTCTGATATGCCCGAGTAGAGTCTACAACACTCGAATTCTCGGCCATCCCTTCAAAGATGGCCCAGACTGACTCGGCATCCTTGTTCAAGTAACTGCCGCCACATGCGGCACTAACTAGCCCCTGAATTTCTGGCTGGAGTCCTCCGAAAAAATTCTGTACTAACACCTTCATCGGTATCTCATGATGCGGGCATCTCTCCGTCAGGTCCTTGAATCGATCCCATGCCTCATGGAATGACTCTTTTGGTAATTGCGTAAAATTGGAGATCTGACTCCTCATCATATTCGTCCTTCCTAGAGGAAAATACTTGCGCAGGAAGGTGGACTTCAGGTCGTCCCAAGTGGAGATTTCTCTCCCTAGATGGCTTAGCCAATAAAGGGCTTTATCGGCTAAGGCAAAAGGAAAAGCCTTTAGGCGCACGGCTTCCTGTGTTACTCCTGGATAGCAGGCCGTTCTGCAGATCATCTCAAACTGCTGTAAAAACGTGAACGGCTCCTCTGCGGCATTCCCATAGTACTTGGGAAGCAAAGAGATGAAAGATGGTCGGAGTTCGTATGGCCCTTGATTCGGCGGTAGCCGAATCCAGTGATGGAGCGTTCGAGCGCCCGGGTCATACTCGTCCCGTAGAGTAGCGGGAACCGCAGGCGGTAACTGGTTCCCGGCCCCTGCTCTGAGTGCGGCTAATTCAGCCTGCAGCTCGGTCTGAACTCTAAACTGTTCTCGAATCTGTAGATTCATCTGCTGAAGTGTGTCGAGAATACCTGTCGTGACATCTCCGTTCGGATCTGCTCTTCCCTCCGGATGATCCTCAGCTGCTGGCCTCTCATCTGCTGCTGGTGCTTTCCCACGAGCCATCTGATCGTCTGTAAAATGGAAACTCTCGTAAGAACTCATCGAGAAATACTCAGGAGATTTGGATTCTGTATTGAGGCGAAGGTCTGCCTCAATGATCTGGCCTAGAGGCGAGGGAGTCTGGGTCTGACTCGCCTCGAGATCGGATGGGACCAGCTCGGGAAGAGGGTCATCCCGAGCCCGTGAAGACATACGCTCGACGGTGGACGGTCGAAAGCTCACAGAGTCTGAGCCGAAAAGCCGTCGAGACGTCATCTTCAACGTCAAGAGAAGATTGGGAGATCACGTGTACGATTCAAAAGAAGAAGGAATGCGAAAGCAGCGGAAAACTCACGCCTCGCAAACAAACACAAGGCAAACCCCGTTTTCACCAACTCAACCCTGATGAAGACCGTAAGAGTTCGGTCTTTTTATCTTTTCGGTTTTAGGGTTGTGATTATCAATCGTTGCGGTTACGCGGGCTGAGCGAGCCAATAGGAGCCCGATAGTTTCTTCAAGACACTGGCCCGAATCCTTACGCGAGACCACTCGCACTCAGCCAGTATGGGAGTAAGTACGGACCGTTTCCGGCTACCCGTGTTACTTGAGGACGGAGCCTTGCGCAGTGTCCTCTAAACCTCCCACTCTGCTAAGTAAACCCGGACCGTTTCCGGCTACCCGAGCTTACCCACTGAGGAACAGCGATCAGGTGTATGGACCCAGTAGTATCCCGCAAGAAATACGGGGTTTTGTCTCTATCCTTAAGTGTCGGCTCTCAACTCGTGCACTCTGAGAAATGTGCGGGGGTTACTCTCCCCAAATCAATTGAATCGATTTTACGGTTTTTGATCAGATATTTTTAGCAGTCCCAATTTTTAATTTTGCAATTTTTATGGATTTTCAAACAACGTCTATTTTTGTCTTTTTGTTAAAACCCTAGAGCAAGCACCTAGGTTGCAAGTCCTAAAACTAGCTACGAGGCACAAGCAGATAGAGCGAAAAACCTAAGCAAGCATCTAGAAAACCGCGGAAAACCGATAAGCGATGAAAAAGCCGCGGTGGGTGCCCTTATTCACCAGATACACGGTATCCGATGAATCAAGCCCCTAAAAAAATGAAAGTTTTATTAAGCTAAGTACAACTCTCTCTCTTTCTCTCTCAAATAAAAGGATACTAAATCTCTGCTCCTCTGCAGTCGACTCGTGAAGAAGAAGCCGACCTCTGCCCTTTCAACTGACTCGGCTTCCGAAGAAACCGGTTGATCCTGCAGGCCCTGCAAAGATGATTAGCACAAAAGAATATCGAGAAATTCGAGAAAGCCGTAAAGAAACTAAAAAGAAAACTCAGAAAACAACGCACGAAAAAGCCATACGAAAAAACCGTACGAAAAACAAAACAAAGAGAAGAAAAAGAATAAGATCACGAAAAACGAAAAATCAAGGGAATCTAACGCCTCCCCGGCAACGGCGCCATTTTGATAAGGGTAAAAAGAATCGGGTTTCGTGGCCTTCACTTTTTTAAAAGAGAACAAGAGTGAAGTGTCGGTTGTAGCGGAAAGCCGCGAAACAAAAGAGTTTCGATTCTTTAGACCTATCAAACAAATTTACGGTTTTCTGTCGGAAAACCGTTCACTAATATTTAACCAGGCAAGTGTTCCTGGGTCGAACTCAAGGAGGCAGAATATATTCCCTAATTTTTCTTCTCATGATTTTATTTTAATTCTTCTCTAAGTCAGAATGCCTTTTTTAGTGGTTTTTATTTTTGTAATTTTTATTTGATTTTATTCTTTTCAAATTTTTATTTAATTTTCAAAAAGGGATATTTTTCAAAAGATTTATTTATTATATAATAGGTGGATAGAAGATAGATGATACTATATAGGATAGGTGATCGAGGTTCGAGCCGCGTACTCGAACTACACAAGAAACCAAAACAAAACGAGGCGGTTTTCGAGAAAATCAAAACACGTTAAAAACTCGTCGAAAAGCCACGAAAACTTTATACTATGTAGCTGGGGTAGTTGTGTAACTACCCTCCAAGAATCGTCGAAATCCGAGGTCAAACGAACAAGATACAGCCCCTACAGCCCAGGGGCATAAGCGTAAGAAAATTCTAATTAAAATGTCTTCAAAAAGGTCCACAAGGACTGTTCTGGAAGAAAACTAAACAAAGTATTACATTTAGGTCCCTGCGAAGGGACCTAATTGTAATTATTGGAAACTTGGACGGCGGGTTGCAAATCTGGAAACTTAGCTGGGCTTATGATGCAATTTCTCCACCGTTTCGCAATCAACGGCCGAGATTAGAAGCTTCAGGGCGCGATCTGACGGCTCTCACGCGGCCACGTGGTGCAAGCCTGTGCGCCGACTGTTCTTGAGGTTCGTTGGAGCTCTTGCGAACGGGCTCTCTTCTCCGATTTCTTCCGGTCGATCCCCGACGTCGCTGGCTCTCCGGCGGGGCCAGAGGGGTGGCTCCTCCACCCCTCGAGCTCGCCCGCAGGTGTAGGTGATCGGAGTCGGCTCCGATCGACGGTGGCTGCTCGAAGAAGATGGAGGTCTCGACGGTGGTGGTTGGATTCAGTTCTGGAGCCCGATCTTCAAGCTTGATTTTGATGAAGTTGAGGACCTTCCAGATCCAAAAGAATGGCACGCGATGAAGACAATCCTGCAAACGATCAAGTTCTATGCTCGATTCATATAGAATCGGCCAACAAGATTAATAATTTGAGCCCAAAAGTTTAAAGAAAATCACACATACTTCCAGCCAAATGATCAAACTGCGAAGAAGATGATGTTTTGTGAACCAATTTGAAACGGATTTGAATCGATTCGAAATGGATTTTGAATATGCGAATTAGATGGATGATTAGTCTACCTAAAACAGTGATTAGCCACGCTAATCGTGGCACATAGATCGAGAAATCAAATTGCAAAATGGAGGAAATAGGTCTGGGGTTTCCAAGTGTATTACCTGGAAAAGGCTGCTCGACGGTCGACCTTCACCGGAGCTTCACGCTGCGCACGGCGGCGATGCAAGGCGGCGCAACACCTTGGAACTCTTCTCCGATGAACTCTCTTCCTCGCGAGCCCTTCCCGTGGCGCTGTCACCGCTCGAATGGGTTGGAATCGGGTGGGGAAGTTAGGTAGTCGGTGCACTGGAGCTGGATAGCTTGGAGGCTGGAAGAAGTTGTTTTGCCATGGCGACTTGGAGGCCTTTTATAGGGAAGATGCTTGGGCTCCAAGTTAGATCTAAGGGTCGGCGAGGTAGAGGGTTGTTAGGGGAATAGAATGGAGGGTTTAGATGGATCAGAAGCTTCAAGAGGCGCGCGGGAAAATTGGTGGAAGTTGGGTGGTTGAGCAGCTGGGCGCAACAGCTTCTTGGAGAAGAAGCTCCAGGTGCTGACACGTGTCAGCACCTGGTTGGTCCAGACCTTATAATTACTTATAAATTAATTATAAAATAGCTATGTACATTATTTCAAGTAGGTGTAAATACAAGAAAGTTAAATAATTTTATTTTCTAAATTATGGTATACTTACTTTTAATAAATAATAAATATTATTTAAAATATAAATATTTTATTAATAAATATGTATTAATAAATAGGTTTTGAATTTTTAATTTAATAAATAATTAAGTAAAAAATAATTTTATATTTTCTTAATTATTAGAGCATTAAATAAGACTTATACAAATTTTTATTATGAATTAATTTACATATTTTAATAAATAGAGGAAGTGTCTCTATAGGTCAATTATACCTATATTTTGGGGTATTTGATTTTATAAAAATAATAAATAGTCTCCAAAAATTATGAAATAATTTATGGTGAAACTGATGATCATGAAATAATTTAAAAATTATAAAATTAAGAAAATAATAAATAAGGTGTGTTACATAAAATAAATAGCCCAGAAACCCCTTTGTCTTTTGGTCCCAAAACCGACTTTTTGCAAACGGACTCCGAATTCAGTGAAACCACCTTTATTAATTAGATAATATTATTTTATGAACTTTAAAGGTGAGTAGAGTGAAATTGGAGTTCGTATGAGGAAGTTATGATGTTCGGAAGTTGAGATTTTGACAAATTGTAAGCTGGATTTCTTGGCATATTTACAGGGTAGTATTTTTAACTTATTTTTATATTTTTATTTACATTTTTATGAATAATTAGGAGAAAGATTTGGTGAAGAATAAGTTAAGATGAAATAATTAAAATTCTTTAAAGTTTTGTATTTATTTTATAAATAGTGAAGAATGTATATACATGTGATAGATTATTTTTATTGGGTTTTCTTTCCTTATCTCCCCCTACTTATTGGTTTGTCGACCAATCCATGCTGACTTGGTCTCGGGGGTTGGGCTATAAATATATCTTACAGTTATATTTATAGTTTAGGTCATATTACATATATATACATATATTCCATATGCCTTTATCTTTCTTTTTCTGGTTCTTTATTTATTTACATGAATTTAGTGGTTAAAAGTGAATATTTACACATGGATGGGGTTTTGTTAAAGTATGAGAATTAGTGAGTTTTTACATGTATTTGTTAAGGGTTTTAAGACAAAATGCGACAGAAAAGTTAATGAATCATGGATTCATCATATACCCGGTTTCAGTTTATGAGAGTGTATCCGATCTGTCGGATCATGAGACCGAGTCTTCTGATATTTGTGATCATGAGTTTGAGGTTTCTCTCCTCGACGACCCTCGTGAGGATGACCCGATCTTTGAGGTATTCAATGATTTCACTGATTTGTCTACATTATATGCATCGGGTATCAGCCTTTTTAGTGAGTCTCCTGATCTTGATCTTCCTTATCTATTAGAGATGGTGATTAATGTGGAGGATTTCCTGATAGATCCTTCCTTCTCCACGTTCGATTTCTTCGGCTCCATCCATTCACTCCATTCAGACCTTGAGCTGATGATTTCTTTTGTGCTACCGGAGTATGATCATACATCGTCTTCTATTTTTCCGGTAGCCGACACCTACTTGAGTGCATATTCAGGTGTCTCTCTTGACCATCATGAGTCCGTTGTTGTTCTCCCACTGATACAACAACATTACGGTATTCACATTACAGATGTCATCCTGAACCTTAATACAACGTTATCCTAGCATTTGCGCCCAGCTAGGGGCATAAACTCTAACGCTTGTTGAGAGGCACCTCAACATTGTCCTACTCACATTTGTATAGATCCGGTCTGTCCATATCATACATTCTTTCTGTCTCACACCCCATCTCCATCTCATGATCATTCCAAACTTAGGGTGTACTTTACCCTAAGTATAGGGGGTGTCAGACTTGTGATTATTCTTGTGGTTCTTTTTACCTCAGTTTTGCTGCCTATACTTAGGGATATTTTACCCTAAGTTTAGGTGAGGTAGACTCTGTACATCCTATCACTCGGTAGTCCCCTTGTGTACAGTCTTATATACCTAGGATTACTTGATCTTAAGTATAGGGGGATCACCGACTTCTATTGATTATATTCTTTTATTCGTCGTTGTAGTATAATATTCTTTTAACTTCCCAATACGTAGCACGAGTTATGTCTTCCTTTGCAGCTCTTTGATCACTATGAGGACATAGTTCGAGCTAAGTATAGGGGGTGTCGTATATATTGTATATATACTTTAACCATAACTCGTATTTTCATATCTTTAATATGGCTAAAATAATGTATAAATACTTGTAAAAAAACTAGCAAATAAAAGATGCAGTTGTTTCCTCAAAATTCTTTTTGCATATACTGATTAATAACTCAGGTTAAATTAGTTTGAAAAATATTTTGAAAGTAGTTTGAAAACCTAGTTGAAAAATCTTTTGGAAACTATTTGAAAAATGTTTGAAAAATAAATTTCAACCTTTGTAAAAATATTGTGGTTTGTAATTTTTTGTATGAAATAAAATGATTTTGTAAAAATTATTTACAAATGTTTTGAAAATGGTTGAAAATTATGTTGAAAATCTATATGTATTGTTTGAAAATGTTTGAAAAATATTTTCAAATGCTTGTAAATATTTGTAAAATTATTTGGAAAAATTATTTTGGACTATAGTTTTCAAAATTATTTGTAAAATTATTTTCAAATAAGTTTGAGGAATATATGCATCACAAAATAAAAAATCCAACTGTATGTATATACCTGTATAAATTACTCAAGTTGTAAATTCTTGCGTCGGATTCTTGAAAAATAATTGACTCACTCCTGTGTAAATATGTATCTCATCCCTAACTTAAAAAATTTTTTGTATGTACTTGTATATATTACTAATCTTTTGTTTTAAAAAAATGCATAAAAAACTCTTTTTACATGTGCATCGTTTTTCAAAAATCCAAAAAAAGTTCAAAATTTGAAAATAATTTCACAAAAAGATTTTGTTTTCTTTTCTTTACATTGTACATATCTCTTGCATTGGCATGTGCATTTTTCAGGATAGTATTGATATTTAAACTAAGTCTGGAATAAATTTGAAGATTGGACTTAGTTGGACCTTGATTCACTTAATTTCAGAGGAAGCTTATAAGAATTGGAGTTAAGACTTTTCAGGTCCTAATGACTTAATTCTTTGAGTCCATAAGAATATGTTCACATGTCATCTTGATAAGTCTAAGTAGAATATTTAATAACACACGCATGATTCTTTCAGACCGTGGCTTACCTTGGACAAAGCACTCTACATGTAGCTCTTCATGGAGGAAGTAGTGAGGGTGCATAATCTTTGGCTTGGGGTAGCATATGAGGGTAGTACATCTAGGCGGAATCTCTCGTCCTCTTCTAGGGAGGGAAGTACGTCTCAACCTGGTTTGGTGATGTTGAGGTCTAAAGACAGGATGTTGTGGGGTTGCAATAATGCTTCAAAAGAGGGATAGTCTACTGGCTCAAGAGGAAAAACTCCTTATGTACATGCTATACCTTATATATATTCTCAAAAAAAAGAAGAAGAAGAAGAAAATGCAAAATCTCCAAAAGTGGATAGGCCAGATGGAAAAGTAAAATGCCTGACAGAGTGTATATACAAGTGAAAAAAAAAAGAATAAGAGCTTCAAAGTCAAATGTTTGTAAGCTTGCAGTGGATGACATGGCTACACTGGTCATGCATCCAAGGATAGGTAACTACACTGGTTACCGTCCATTCTTTTCTCCATTCCCGCTTCTTGAGATGGTTGTACTTGAACTTAGAAGGGAATATCCCCGCTCCTCGAGGAAAGAGTTGCTATACCGGGGGATTAGAGTTACCTTGTTGAGAGAGGTTGTTTCTTTGCTACTTTTGAGATGATGAGCTATATTTCACTTACATCGTACAAGTAAGAATTCATAGTCATAAGAATTTGTGTATGTAGACTTGTTTTGATCTGACTGTTGAGGAGACCTGAATAGGAGTCTTGTGGAACTTAGATGTTGTTAGGTTTTAATCTATTTCCCATTAAGGTTCCGACACACTAATAATCTAAAGGTCTGACAGAGCTCCATACTACATTTTTATGAAGATAAGCTTAAAAGTCAATGTTGTTCTAACTTCTTTCCTTTTTCTTTTCTTTATTTTTATTTTCACTTATTTTTCAAATAAGTGTTTGCTAAGGGACTAGCAAAGGTAAAGTATAGGGGAATGATAAATCCATGATTCATCACCTTTATTCTTTTATTTTAGCTTCATTTCCGTAGTCAAACACCTGTAAATACCCACTAATTCCATGAATTTACCATTTTGCATGCATTTGTTACATCATTTGTAACACTTTTTGTACACAAATAAAAGAATAAAGAAGAAAAGAAAAAGAAAAGAAAATGAAGGATGAATTTATGCAATAAATGCAAACTGACCTGAACCCCGAGAGAAGGTCAAGACTTGATCTGATCGATCAGGAATAAAGTAGGGGGAGATAGGGTCTTTCGTTCAAAAATACAAAAATATTTTGTAAATACTCTTCCATGTATATTTTGTATAAAATTTGTACTATTTTATTTGTATATAAATTGACCTCAAATTAATTATTTTTGTAAACAATAGTTGTAAATAAAAATGTGTTGTAAATAATAAAAATAATTGCAAAATAAAATAATGTACATATTGCAAATAATTACACTCAGAAAAAGCCACAAATTTATAATTAAAACATCAATTCTGGCTCCATACAAACTCAAATTGAATCAAACTCACTTCCATTATACTCTAAATTAAATTATCTTTCAAATAACCGTGGTTTCATAATTTTTGTAGTTACGGTTAAAAAGTCGATTTTCTAGGGTGTTTTGTGCAGTTTCACCACTTACATATTTGTATAATTATTCATATTTATTTTTAATGTACATAATTGTAAATATTATTTTCATTAAAAATTAAATAAAAAATGTAAATAAAAAAATTAAAAAAAAGATATAACAATTATTTCCTTATTTGTACATATGTATATTGTATTATATGTACATAATATTTGTATACAACTAATTTTCTTATATAAAAAATCACAAAAAATAAAATATCTAACATTTATTCATTAATATTTCTTAATTACGAAAATTGTATTTAGATTTAATCATTTAATTAATTATTTGATTTTTAAACTTACCTTATATATTAGATATTATTCCATACCTTTAATAGCCACCATTAAGGTGGCTTATTAATTTTTGTGAATTAATTAGTTAATTATATTTAAATCTGAAATTCTTAATTAATTTATTTATTTATTATTTTATTTAATTATTTTATTAATTCCACCAACAAACACCTTCCTTAAGTGTATATGCCTACATTTTTAAATTTTCTTCTCTTTTTAATGGTCTCGTCCTCCTTTGTTATTCGTTGATCAATATTTGGTGGAGAGGAGCCCGATCTCTGAGAGCTATCTTGTTGAAGAAGGGTGCCCAGCCTCCGAGCCGTCCGGTGACAGCGCATCGGCCCTCGTCGAGGCCATCACGAAGTTTCCGATTCCCGAGGTGGGATCCATTTTATTTTCCGTCTTTTTCTTAGATAAATCGTAGAGTAAATTTTTGTTTCGTGATTAATCTTTAGATATTGAAAATACCAAAAAAAATCATCACACATAATCCGCATCCGACACCGATTTTCCATCTTATCTCCTTGATCTAGTCATTTCTTATTCTACCTCACACGACCTTTCACATCCGACGGCGTATGGTGGTCGGATCTTTGGATCTATCTTCCACGCCTCGCCAAGATCCACAACTGTTCACACATCCTATTTTTGTTTATAAATAAAAAATAATAAAAAACAAACATATAGTTGTTTATTCCTAACACTTGATTTGCAGGAAAATTAAAAAAAATAATAACAAAAAAAGAAAATAAAAAAATAATTATTTCAGATTGTGTTTAAAAAAATAAAAAACACTTTTCTTTTTTATTTCTGATGTTTACATAAAAAACAAAAAAAATTAAAAAAATAAACGGTAGGTAGCCGAGCCCGTGCGGTCCCTCCACATTATCGAGCGCGAGCACCAGCCCCGCATCCAGGCCGCCTCCATTCACCGACGACGCCCTTGCCCCCTGTTTTGAGAAAGAAGAACGGGCCCAAGAAGAGAACCCTAGGGTTTTTAATTTAAAATTGAAAATTTTGCGTCAAAGCCCTCTGAAGTTTCCGCAAATACAAAGAAGCTCATGTGAGTCCTCCAAATCACGTGCTCCTCCAAATCACGTGCTCCGTAGGAATGCTTAGGTAAATTGCAGTTTATATCTCATTTTTATTTCCCGTTGTCTTTTAAGTGCAAGAATATCAAAAAATTGTGTTTCAGCCCTTGTTTTCCATACTCTAAATTGCTTGATCTTTTTCATGGAAATAAATACTTTTCTTGCTCAATAAATTCCACAAAAATCACCTTATGTTTCATATTT
The DNA here is from genome assembly GCA_037367405.1 of Ottelia alismoides. Taxonomy (NCBI): domain Eukaryota; kingdom Viridiplantae; phylum Streptophyta; class Magnoliopsida; order Alismatales; family Hydrocharitaceae; genus Ottelia; species Ottelia alismoides. Next base: position 61,024 of record JAZKJV010006047.1, on the reverse strand, counting down.
GATCCTCTTCATTGTAACAAGTTTTCATCTCATTTTGTTGCTATTTAATATATCTAAAAATTCAAAAATAGTGTCTTTTTGTCTTCCCAAATTTAGAAAAATCATAAAAATTAGAAAATTTGCCTAAAAGTTAAAAAAAAATTATTGTAGGTGTGATTTGGTGTCTTTTAATTTCAATCCAATTTTCGTCTATTAATCATTTATAAAACTCCAAAAAAATATGAAAAATTAAAAATATTAAAAAACGTAGAAAATTCTAGAAATAATCAAAAATTGTGATTCTAGCCTCTGTGTGTAGATATTTAATTGTAATTTAGCCTAAAACTAAGTTCCAGGAGTATTGGACACTTGAAATATTTTTAAGTTGCAAAATACTCTTGGTTGTACATTGTCCACTGTTATTTCTACTATTTGATTTTTATAAACTCACAAAAAATCATAAAATTTTAAAAAAATTATCAAAAATATTTTAAAACTTGTAAAACACAAAAATATTTTTTCCGTAATTTTCTGAGCATTTTTGACTAATCTGAAAAATTCAAAAAGAGTGTGGTGCATGTTTTTTTATCACTTGTGCTTCATTTGAAAATAATAAAAATTTGTAAAAAGCAAAAATCACAAAAAATGCATTTTAGAAATTTGACTGCTTAGTTTTTAAATCGTGCTCCTTGTGTTCGACCCTGATCGTTATACCAGGCAAATAAAATAGCGAAATCGCTTACATTTTATTGATTGATTTATTTTTCATTAAATGGTTAAAACAAATTTTTCTCGTTGATCGAGTCGATTGGTTGAGAACAATGACACTGTGTTTATTTAGTCCATCTCGTCCTGTCAGATTTCTGCTCATCAGACACACGCATCCTTCTCAACACTAGGTTAAGTGTGGAGCTGCACAATAGGAGACGTGTGCAACACATTTTGGGGAGTGATGTCCCTATCATGTGTTTTTTTTTCATTTTTTCGCAACTGTCTAGATCTTAGCTATACAAGCTAAGAAATACCCCTCAGAATATCATGTGACTCTTGATGATTGTTTTGCAAGTACATGAGTAGGGGTATGATAGGTTAGGACAATATATCGAATTATCTCATATCGAAATCATCATTTTATCAGGTGTTGTTACATTCAAGCAGTGTCACTTGCTCGTATAGTTCATCTTATAAAATTCTCAAGGTAATTAAACAACCTAATAATTGCTACAACGAAGAGAAAAATTCCAAACCCTCGATCATGAGTAAATATGTATGTATATATGTGGTACGTGTGTAAGTGTACGAGGTATATATGCGTATGCATATGGGTGGGATATGGGTACAAATGCAGGTATGTATGAGTACGAGGTTATGTATGTGGGCATCTATCATTTATTATATATGTGCATGCATATGGGTAGGAAGCTATGTATGTGAGAATCCATGGTAAAATGTGGGTAGCTGATGAATCCTCATTCATCACTCTTTATTCTTTTATTTTAGCTAAAAACCTTTGCAAAAACACCATGTATATGCTTGTAAATATAATAAATTGTCAAATAGCATGCATTGTGTAAATAGCAATAATTAGCATGTTTTTGTGCAAACATAAAAGAATAAAGAAATAAAGAAAAAGAAGGAGAAATTTAGAATAAATATCGAGTGACCCAAACCCAAGGGAGGGCCAAGCATTGGCCTGACCGCAAAAGAAACCAAGTAGAGAGAGATAGGGCCATTCACCATAAATATACTCCTTCCTGTATATATTTTATTTTACTAAAAAAAATAAAAATGGGCTTCTATTAATTTGTATATATTTATAAAAATAAAATAAAATTGGGAAAAATAAAATAAAAACAAAAATGAATAATTTCTCTCTCCTCAGTGTACATATACCATGTATATAAAATAAAAGACATATTTATTTCACCTTTGTAAATAATTAATAAAAATCAAATAAAAATTATTTTATATTCCAAATTTTATGGTGTTCCCATGGTATGCCAATATCGTGAACTATCTTGTCTCCAAGAAGGTTCTCGAAGGTTGGCCCAAGAGCTAATTGACCGACTAAAGTCGGTGCTAGACACTACCATTGGAAGGATCCGATCCTTTTCTTTGAAGGACCAGATTGTATCTGGATACGGTGTATTCCTCAGGAGGAATACCAGAGTGTCCTTTCTTTATGCCACAGCTTGGAGGCAGGAGGACACCACTTAGGGAAGAGGACCGTATGCAAGTACTTCAGTGTGGCTTTTACTGGCCGACTCTATTTCGCGATGCCATCACCTTTGTGAAGTCGTGTCCAATATGCCAGAGAATGGGAGGAACCGTTGGTTCCAAAGATGAGATGCCGATGTAGCATGTCATCATTTGTGATGTCTTTGGCGCATGGGGCATCGACTTCATGGGCACGTTCCTTGTTAGCCACGGATTCGAGTACATCCTTCTTGCGGTAGACTACATATCCAGGTGGGTGGAGGCTATCCCGACCCGAGCCGCAGACAGCAGGACTGTCTTTAAATTCATCGGAGAGCATATCACCTCTATGTTCGGGATCCCCAAATTGTTGATATCAGATGGGGGTAGCCACTTTGTAAACCGAGAGGTGAAGAAACTCTTGAAGGACTACGGCATCGAACACCGTGTCGCTAGTCCTTACCACCCACAGACTAATGGTATGGCTGAGGTGTCGAATAGGGAGGTGAAAACTATATTGCAAAAGCTTGTCCGCCCAGACAGGAAGGACTGGTCTCATATCTTGGATCAAATCCTATGGGCGTATAGGACAGCTTACAAGACATTGTTAGGAACCTCCCCATTCCGAATGGTATTCGGAAAGACATGCCATTTGCCCGCAGAGTTAGTGCATAAATCAGAATGAGCAATCAAGAAGGTCAACTGGAACACACACCTTGGGCAGAAGTGGAGAGAAATGGATCTAAATGAGCTTGTGGAAGTCAGAAACCACGCATACGACAACAGTTTGGTGTACAAGGACAAGGTTAAGCGTTAGCACGATAGATATATCAGAAGAAAGACCTTTTTCCTAGAGAGAAGGTATGGTTGTTTAATGCAAGGCTGAAGATCTTCCCAGGCAAGTTGAAGTCCAACTGGACGGGCCCATTTGTTGTCTATGCGGTGCATGATAGTGGATGTGTCAAGATCTCAGATCTCGCAGACGATGCACCGACATTCCTAGTGAATGGACAACTGCTGAAGCACTTCGTCGAATCCAATGAGCAGTTAGTCCATGTTGAGGAGATTGTATTCATGCATGAGGCAGATTCAGCAGATACACATCGAGCCGCGCATGAGACCTTGCAGCAGTAAGCTCTAGCCATCAGCAGCATCTTGAAAGATTCAGTCTACGATCTTTGTACATACCCATCGTTCTTGTACATTCTGTCCTTTTCCCCCGCGACTCTAGTAACCCATCCCATCTTCATTGATCATCATCTTGGACTATACTTAGGATGATCAGATCCTAAGTATAGGGGGGATGAGCCACCTGAGTATGTTCTCTGTACATCCTCCAGATCACATCGGTCCTCATACTCACTCCCGTCCTATACTTAGGCTGACCTGAGCCTAAGTATAGGGGGGACCGATGCCTGCCTTGTATATGTTCATCCGTTTCTCCTCTTGACCTCGTCCCCCCCCCCCATTTTTATTCTTCTTCTACGCTTAGGCTGCCAGAGCCTAAGTATAGGGGGGCAGGACGACTTCTATACATTTTTGTCCTTTTGGCTCTCTTACGCTTAGCTCGAGCTATGTCTTTTTCCTCGCTTTTCGTGCTCTGAGGACATAGCACACGCTATGTATAGGGGGCGTGTATATATTACATATATACTTTACCCATGGCTCGTACTTTCATGTATCTTTGTACACATTACGCAATAATTATGGGCTGGGTAAAATTTGGAGAAAACTTTTTTGTAAAATACACTTGTATAATTTGTATAGCACTTACAAAACTCTTGTAAATGGTTGTAACATAGGAGGTATACCAAAGTTTTGAAAAAAAAACAAAAAAAAACAAAAAATAGGCTTCTTATTTACTCTTGCATATCATCATTGCATCTAAAAAAGAAAAAGAAAAAGAGTCTTGCATTTTCATTCATCTACATAGCATGTCATCTGCCTCTCATCTGCATATCTTGCATATGCAAAGTGAAAAGCTAGTGGGTTTTGAACCAAGTTATGAGCAGATATTGAGGATGGACTTGATTTGACCTTAATCCACCTAATTTCAGAGGAACCTTATAGGAACTGGAGTTAAGATTTTTCAGGTCAAAGTGAATTCTTTGAGTCTGCAAGTCTATGTTCACATGTCATCTTAATCAGTCTAAGTATAATATCTCATGCACACACATGATTTTTATGGACAGTGACCTAACTTGGACAAGCACAATGCGCGTAGCTCTTCATTGATGAGGTGGTGAGGAGGTAGAATCCTTTAGCTTGGAGTAGCACACGGGTGGAAACATCCGTCCTCCTCTAGGGAGGGTAGTGCATCTCAACCTAGTCTGGTGGTGTTGACATCTAAGGACGGGATGCTGTGGGTTGCAATAAAGCTTCAAAAGAGGGATAGTCTACTGCTCAAGAGGAAAAACTCCTGATGTACATGATGCACCTTGTATATAGTTCAAAAAAAAAAAATAAAAAGAAAAAAAATGCAAAAACTCCAAAAAATCAGACAGGTCCAAGTGAAAATAAAATACCTGTCAGAGTATGTATATTAGCAAAGAAAATGCAGCTGGATGACTTGGCTACACTAGTCAGGCATCCCGGGATAGGTAGCTACACTGGCTACCGTCCATTCTTCTCTCTACCCCCTCCTCTTGAGCTGGTCGCACTTGAACTTAGAAGGGAATACCCCGCTCCTCGAGGAAAGAGTTATTGGACCGGGTTATTTGAGTTACCATGTTAGAGGGCGCTGTTTCTGAGCCATTTCGGATGTGAAGAGTTACATTTCACTTACACAATACAAGTAAGAATCATAGTCATTAGAAATGTGCGTTTGAGGATTTGTTCTGACCTGACTATTGAGGAGTCTTGAATATAAGACTTATGGAACTTGAAGTCTGTTAGGTCTTAAGTTCAGGTCCAAATAAGGTTCCGACACATAATTAATCCAAGGGTCGATTCAAACCCCATTTTTAACTTTTATTCATGACTTTGGTATGGAACCCAAAATTATTTCCCTCTTGCATTTCATTTTAGTTGCTCGGGAATGAGCAAGGTTTAAGTATAGGGGGTTGATGAATCTGTGATTCATCACTCTTAAAGTTGAAAATAGAGCTTTGTCCCCGGGTATTTAGCAGCATATTTCCCTTTATCATGCATAAATAGCATTCATGCATCTGCCTCCCTGAGTTCGGCCTTGGTCTTGCCCAAGTAAAAAAAATGACGTTCGAAATTAATTTGCTTTAAATTGGAAGTGGTTTTTGATTAGCTCTTACTATCCGACTGCAACGAATGACAACTCATTAATTTGATAATTAATTTGATTAAACTAACAAGGGTAGTGAGATGTTGTTCAGCTATTCAGAACCGTCTACCAGCCAAGAGGCCAGATGCAGGAGCTCCCTATGTCAGATGCCACATACATGAGCAGAGATTCGACCGTTCTCTATTAGACAACGGCTCTTCCGTCAACCTCCTTTTGACAGCCTTACTCGACCGATTCGAGTTTGGCCCTCTTTGATAGAGTAGGACAGTCCTTTAGTTTGTTGATAGATCAGTCAAGAGGCTGAAGGGGTTGAAGGATGTGGTTGTCACAATTCAGGGCATGAAATTCCCCCCGAATTTGTTGTGTTGGACATGGAGATCCCTGAATCTGTGACCGATACCCCCATCATTCTAGGATGTCCATTTTTGGACATAGCCAAGGCGGTGTCCGACCATGATAGTGGGAAGGTATACTTTCGCATCGAGGGTGATAGAGTACAAATAGAGACGATCGATGAGACCAGGGCGCAAGACTCAGCTTGCTCAGAGCAGTTTAGTGATGCAGAGCGGATGACAGAGGCAGAGCGAGATGTCCACCAGGAGTGCGACTTTGTGATCACTGATGATGAAGCTGCTTAGTCTGACCCCGTTTCACGAGCCCTTCTCTCACCTTCAGATGCCGTAGATTCGCAGTTTCCGACAGAGGAGAGTTCATAGAGCACACTCTTGGCCGAGGACACTTTCGAGGTTGACGATCGTGTTCAGAATAGCGAGGCAAAATATATATCTTGTGATTCTGATTTTGATCCATCGGATTCATACATAGATTGGGCAGAATTTGATGATTTGTTACCTGTTTGATTTCCACAGAGCCAACTGCTAGGGTGGAGACTGTGCCAGCACCGATTACAGATACACCATCAAGCTTTCTTCGCTAGTTTTACATGATCAGCGAGAGTTCTCCCATTCAGATCTGGTTGCATTCACTCAGGCTTTTCAGAGGCCAGATTCGCCAGGTCCCATTTGTCCTGAACTGAAGCCTTTGTTGCAGTCGATGAAGTATAGATTCCTTGCGGGTGAACATGAGATGTACCCAGTCATTATCTCAGTAGATTTGACTGGAGAGCAAGAATCTCGTCTGATAAAGGTTCTTGAAAGAAAACGCAAGGCGATGAGATGCATCATAGCGGATCTCCAGGGGATAAGTCCGGCCCTGTGCTCCCACCATATCTATCTCGAGGAGGAAGCGAAGCCGTCGCGTGAGTTCCAGTGACGGCTGAACCCGAATCTTCGAGAAGTGGTCATGAAACAAATATCGAAATGGTGGAGCACCAATTTTATCTACCCCATCTCTGACTCCAAGTGAGTTAGTCCATTGCATGTGGTGCCTAAGAAGACGGGCATCACTACAGTTGTGAGTGAGTCTGGAGAGGATATAGCTACCCAAGTACCCACTTCTTGGAGGATCTGTGTGGACTACAAACGATTGAATCATGCCACCAAGAAGGATCATTTCCCGCTACCTTTTATTGATCAGATTATAGAGAGGCTAGCTGGGAAGAGTCACGACTACTTTCATGACGGATACTTCAGCTACAATCAGGTAGCCATAGCACCCAAAAACCAGGATAAAATGATATTCACCTGTCCGTTTGGGACATATGCTTTCAGACGGATGCCCTTTGGTCTATGTAACGTCCCGGCGACATTCCAAAGGTGCATGTTGTCCATTTTCTCGGACGTGGTGGGTGACTGTTTAGAGGTCTTCATGGATGACTTTTCGGTCTACGGCAATGGGTTCGATGCTTGTCTTGACTGCCTAGACCACGTTCTTCGGCGCTGCATAGAGGTCCATCTTGTCCTTTCTTGGGAGAAGAGTCACTTCATGGTGACTCAGGGGACGGTGCTTGGTCATATCATCTCCAACAGAGCATGGAGGTTGATCCGGCCAAGGTGGATATCATCAGGAAACTCAATCCACCATCCAACATGCGACAGTTACGGTCTTTTCTTGGGCATGTCGATTTCTACTGATGTTTCATTCATGACTTCATCAGGATTTCTCGACCGTTGACTAGTTTGCTGATAAAAGACACCAAGTTCATTGTCGATGATAAGTGTCTCGCATCGTTTGAGACTCTCAAGAACCTAGTTGTTGAGGCTCATGTCCTTCAACCACCTGATTGGTCTCTCCCATTTGAGATACAGACAGATGCATCTGATTTTTTCGTGGTGGCAATACGAGGACAGAGGAGGGATGGAGTACCAATTTCCATTCACTATGCTAGTCGTACATTAGATGTCGCACAACAGAATTACACTATCACGGACAAAGAGATGCTAGCCGTAGTTTTTGCCTTGGACAAATTCAGATCATATATTCTTGGATCCAAAGTGATTATCTATACATATCACATCACCATCAGGTTCCTCATGGCAAAGAAGGATGCCAAAGCGAGACTGACTAGATGGATCCTTCTACACCAGGAATTTGATATTGAGATTAAGGATAAACCTGGAGTCAAGAATGTGGTGGCGGATCATCTCTCCCGGTTAGAAAATCTTGAGGAATCTGAGCATACTGATCCCATTACAGAGACCTTCCCCGATGTAGCGATCCTTGCTATCGCCTCTCTCCCATGGTACGCCAGCATTGTGAACTATCTTGTTGCCAAGAAAGTCCCACAAGGTTAACCCAAACAACGACTTGAGACCTTCCTTGCGAAGGCCAAGTCTTACCATTGGGAGGATCCCATCCTTTATCATGAAGGAGGGGATAGCGTCTGGCATCGGTGAATTCCTCAAGAGGAGCACCACAACGTCCTCACATACTACCACAAGCTTGAGGCAGGAGGACATCATTCTGGGAGGAGAACAACAAAGGACATGTGAGAGAACATAAGAATAAAAGAAAATAAAAACATTAAAGAGACAGAATGAACAACATCACTCCCCCTATACTTAGGGTAAAGGATCCCTAAGTATAAGCAACAACATGAGTGATGAAACATAATGAAAATGGAAAAAAACCCGAATCATTCACCTCCCCTATATTTAGGATAAAGTACATCCTAGTATAGCACACATACGGAAAAGATGTGAACAATAAAAATGGAAGAAGAAAGAATAAAATGAAAGGATATATAAAAAAGAAAATCAGCTCATGTATCAGACGCAGAAGATGTCAAAAAGTCATAGTTTGATACCACAAATATGGAACCAACCACGGACATGAATGTATCATGATCTAGATATGGCTTCAGCAACTGTCCATTCACAACAAATGGTTGTGCGTCAGATGACAATCTAGACATGACAATACTACCATTGTCTCGCACAGATCTCACAATGAACGGTCCTGACCATTTACTTTTTAATTTGCAAGGAAACAAATTCAATTCATCAAACAACCGAACTTTCTGATCATGAGAGAAAGTCCTCCTTCTAATGTGTCTATCATGCCAACGCTTGACTTTCTCATATACATGAGTGAGTTGTCGTATGCAAAATTTCAGAATTCCAACAATCTGTTCAGATCCAACTTCCTACTATGTCCTGCTTTCTCATAATACAAATTGCATACACGGAGTTTCCATAATGATTTGTGAATTAATTCAACTGGTAAATGGCAAGGCTTTCCATACACTAAGCTGTAAGGAGACATACTCAAAGGAGACTTGTACACTGTCCGATAAAACCCATAGAGTTGAGTCAAGCATCTGGGACCAATTCTTCCTATCTAGACGTACAAGTTTATGCAATATCGTCTTTATCTCCCTATTTGAAATCTCAGCCAAGCCGTTAGCTTGTGGGTGGTAAGGAGACGTGACTTTATGCTCAATGGTGTACTCCTTCACAAACATCTTGACTTCTCTGTTAATGAAATGGCTTCACCTAACTGAAATGAGTATCTTGGGAATCTCAAACCAGACAATAATATGATCCTTGAGAAAGGAACACACCGTACGACTATCAGCGGCTCAGGTGGAGATAGCCTTCACCCATCGACTAACATAATCCACAGCTGGCAGGATGTACTGAAATCCTTGACTGACTGGAAATGGGTCCATGAAGTCTATGCCCCAAGCATCAAAAACATCTGAAATATGGATATATCTCAGGGGAATGGTATCTTTGGAACTAGCAGTTCCTCCCATCTTCTGACAGTTAGTACAACCTTGAACATAATTTGTAGCATCCTTAAATAAAGTTGGCCACCATAGGCTGCTCTGTAAAACCATTGATGCCATGCACTTCCCCGAATGATGCCCACCAGACTCTAATTTGTGACAGTGCTCAAGTACACTGGTGTATTCCTCTTGAGGAATGCACCTTCTCTATATACAATCTGTACCTTCACGAAACAAGTATGGATCCTCCTGGTGGTAAAAATGTATCTCAGACAGGAATCTGTCTACCTTGTCATTCCTCCAATCTTCTGGAACTTTCTTGGAGACAAGATAGTTTACAATATCAACATATCATGGGAGTGAGTCCACAGACAAAATGGTCTCATCTGGAAAGGTCTTGGAAATAGGAAGTATACTCTGCTCAGAAGTTTGGTGATCCATGAAAGGTGATCTGCTACAATATTCTTTACTCCATATTTATCTCGAATCTCTAAATCAAACTCCTATAGAAGAAGGATCCATCTGATAAGGTGTGCTTTGGCATCCTTCTTTGCATGTAGCTACTGTAAGGCAGTGTGATCCGTGTATACAATGACATGTAAACCAATGAGGTAAGATCAGAACTTCTCTAATGCAAACACCACTGCTAACATCTCCTTCTATGTGATTGTGTAATTATGTTGTGCCTCATCTAGAGTCTTACTAGCATAGTGTATAGAAAATGGTATCCCATCCCTTTTCTGTCCTAAAATAGCTCCAACTGTAAAAGCTGGCGTGTCTATCATGATCTCAAAGGGAAGAGACCAATCATGTGGCTGTAAGACAGGAGCACTAGTAACCATGTCTTTCATATGGTGAAATGCAAGGAGGACTTTCTCATCAACATAAAACTCACTCTCCTTACACATAAGTGACGAACCGCAAATCTAGCCCTTTAATAGTGTTGAATTAACACTCAGATCGTCATTGCAGTCGGGCTAAATTCGGTCCGTCAAAAATCATTTAATTGCTAGGTCAATAGAATCGAATGGTTGTATTTATATTTTGCTTGGGCAAGCCCGAGATCGAACTCAGGGACACGAGCATCTCTCGTGATATTTGTACTTAAATTCATTTAACTCAGTGTTGGATCAATAAATAGTAGGTCAATAAATACATAAAACAAGACTAGATGCATTAAGTAAACATGAAACTATGCATTTTTTTATTTTCTTTTTTTTATCATGCAAATAGATGCGATGAAATGCAACACAAAAATATGCTTGAATTACAAGAATGCTTGAGCCATTTAATCAACGGTCGAATCAGGGTCAAATAACTGAAACTATTTTCATTCATGTAAAAATCAGGCATGAGAAGTATTGAAATAAAGACACTTAGCTAATAAAATAATACATCAAAACTCGTAGTTTCAAATCTGAAATATAAACATCCCATCAAGAAGACAATGAAATGAGCTTCAAAACGCCACTGAAATCAACTCAATCGGAGCTAGGATACTCAAGATATGCACGAATGAAGCTAGGGGCATAAATGCAAGAAAACATGAAAGATAAATAACGAACAAGTCTATAGGAGGGACTAAAATGCAATTAAAAGAAAGTTCGGGACCTTCCTTATAAATAACCCACACGTGCGGGGGTATTTTTGCAACTATTAAAACCCACGAGGGTATAAATGTAAAATACCCCAGGCGCACATGGTAAGCACGTGACTCTGAACCTATCTGCAAAATTGAAGAATCTGGTGGGCCTCCCTGCACTTTGCCCTGGGCGCACGTGACCGGCACGTGCGCTTCAGGCTCGGGGAAGACTCAGGCTCGGCGGAGGCTTGGGCCAGCTTCGGCTAGGCTCGGAAAGTACGAGCCTCCAGGCTTGGGCTCGGATGAGGCTCGACGAGGCTCGGAGTTCTGGGAGGCTCGGTAAAGGCTCGGGGAATCCAAGCCTATAGATCTGGAGCAGAGACTCAGAGAGACCCTGGGTCACATGGACGTCCATGGACCGTTGGATCTTGAGAATCCAACGATGAATGTATCCTTCGCTGCTGCACGCGTGGCTAGTACTGCACCATTGGATGAGCTCCAGGGAGGAGCATCCAACGGTACCTGCTTCTTCCTCCTTTGCTTCGTCGGGCGGCGGAAATAGATCTCTGGCGAAGCAGTTGTATCTCTGATATTGCTCCCGCTACCGTTGTTAATTCGAGCAAATTAATGTTCAAATTAATTACTAATGATCGTTGCAGTCGGATAATGAGAGCAGATCAAAAACGACTTTCAATTATAGTCAAATTAATTTCGAGCAGCAATTTTTTTTACTTGGTTGGAAGTCCAAGGTCGAACTTAGGGAGGCAGCTGTCTCCTTAGGTAGATTCGAAGCAAATTTCCAAGGTTTGATTTTTAGAGGAGATATTTTTGGTCTTTTTCGGTTTGTTTATGCAAGACACATGCAAAATAAGGCCAAATTACAAGTTAAATCAGATAAGTGTTCAAATTAAGTCCAAAAATTATGAAACTTGGCCAGATGATGAAATGGGATGAAAGTAGACTATCCTAATTTTTTTAGAATTTTCTGACGCTAAATTAAATTACTCTGATTAAAAATGAATGTAGGGTGATTTTTACTAAATTAATTTTAATAATTATCAAATCACAATATTTTTGGGAATAACAATTATCCTAGATAGATCTAAGGAATCCAGAAAAATTATCAAACCTTGATTTTGATGTGAAATGAACCTATTAAAAATAAATTAAGGAATTCACCAAATGAATTATTTAGGCCTCGGAATGCGTGCAATTGAGATGAAATTTTTATGCAAGGTAAAGCTAATTACCCTAGATCTAATGTGATTTTTTAGGAATTTTTGGATCACATAGAAATTACTATTAATTAAGAGGTGAAATTGGGCAAAATATAACAGAAATGAACCAATTAATTAATAGAAAATTCTAATGATATTACAAAAAATTACCACGTTTCACATAATAAGGAGGACAATGTAAGCTATACAATGCAATTTTTCAAACTCAAAAATGACTTAATATGAATCCCTAAATATGCATGCAAGTACAAGGGTATAAATACAATACAAGAATTTAAAATTAATCAAAATAAAACGTGCATGCAGGGACTATTATGCAATTACCTATAATGCAGAGGGGTGGATGCAATTTCTCCATGGATCACGTGCTCCTCACGTGGAATCTCCTAGCAGGGATTGAAGTACAATATTGAAAAATCATCAGGGCCTCGGTGCAATTTGCCCAGGCCACACGTGCAGATCACGTGGGGTCCTTAGGCTCGGAGTAAGGCTCAGGCTGGTCTGGAGGTTCGACTTTGGCTCAGAGAAGCCTCGGGGATCCGAGCCTAGTAGTTGGGGAGGAGGCTCGGATCAGGCAACGTGGCGTGCTCTGGACCGTGCGATCTGGTGGAGATCGACGGTTGTTGTTGGCTCCGATCAAACGAAGACGTGGATGATCAACAGCCGTCAGATCGAAGAGGATCCAACGGTCGTTGATGCTCGATGAAGATGGCTGTGTGGTCAATCTATCACCGCTAGATCAAGATAAATCCAACGGTCCTCCGCTGCTCTGGCGATTGGCGACGTGGCGTGATCAGATGCGTGGGATCCGCCTGATCCTACGGCTGCTCTGCGAGGCGACGTGGATGGCTCTTAGCGGTTAGATCAAGAGGATCATGCGGTGGCTGGACTTCGTGCCCAACGGTCCTCCGCCTCCCGTGGCGGAGGAGGCTGTGCTCCGGCGGAGGGTCTCGAGCTCCGCCTCTTCCTTTGGTCGTCGATGGGGCTCACCTGAAATTGATAAGAAGCTGGAGATGATCGTGGGAACGTCAGGGAGCGGTCGGAGGTCTTAGCTGAGGCAGGAGTGAGCTGAAGATCGGGGGCGGTGAAGCTCGAACTGAGCTCCGATGAAGTTCCGTCCAGTGACAGCGAGGGTACCTGCAGGGGTTAGAGATATAGCCAAAGCGTGTGTGATGTCCGTGGAGTGATTCGAAGCGAGATGCGAGGCTTATGGAGGAGTGGGGATGGCTGGTGAGCGAGCTCCGTTGCAGTGGCGGAGCTGTCGACAGTGGAGGGTGAAGAGCGACGTTTGATGAAGCAATGGATAACGCGAGGATCAGTGCTTCGTCGCGGAGCTCAGAGGGAGGACGGTGGAGCGAGAAGATGATTGTGGAGGGCGAATTTAATCGGAGAAAACAAAGGAGAAACTAAGAAGAATACCAGAGGATCGATGGAGGATTCTACCTGGGATTAGAGGCTCCGGGGAAGCTTCCGTGTCTTCGCTCGAAGGTCGGTAGGAGGCTTGAGCTCATGCAGCTCACGGAGGTAGCTGCAGCACGGCGGAGTTGGCCATGGATCTCGCCGGAGAAGAAGCCCTTTCTTCGCTCAACGTCTCAATGAATTGCTATCACCAAATCGGAGGTCGGAGCTCAGGGAATCTCTCTGGAATGGTGGATGGGCGTGACAGTGGCTAAAGATGGGTGATTTATAGGACGAGGGTGACGGCAGGGGTAGTTGGAAGGTGATGTTCGTGGACGTCGTGGGGCGACTCTGGTGGTAGTCTTGAAGAACGAGGGAGCTGGCGAGGGTGAGGGAAGGTGGCATCCATCGTGGTGGCGTCAGTGGTCGGAGAAGGTGGCTGGCATGGAGCCGAGAATAGAAAGGGGAAGGCCCCTTGCGCACGGTGGAGAACGTGGGTGCGGGGCATTCGGAGGTTGACGAAGACGTCTTGACCGATCCAACGGTTGAGAAGTTGGCGCTAGGGAACGTCTGTGATTATATCTAGGCTATGTGATCTGAGCGTCAGGATTGTGCCACGTGTCGTAATGAAATCAAGGCGCGGGGTGGACGGTAGTGATGCGAAGGAGGCTCTGATCGAAAGGTCGAGGACGCCGCGGGAATGTGAGGTGGAGATTGCAGCGTCAAACAATGATCTAATGGCGGAGAAGGTGAAACTTGGCACACGCAGAGCACGGCGGGAACGAATGCTGGAGATGAGAGGTCGTTGCCGATCAGAGGGCTGACAATGGATGCGGAATGGAGGGTGGTGATTTAATGGACAGATAAGGCATCGGATGGCGCACAAAGCACCACGTGGCATGCTCTCTGTGAGGCGCGAGCGATAGGTGAGGATCAGAGATGGGAACTGATCTAATGGCCAGGAATAAGGGCGTACATGGAGAAGGTTGAGTCGTTGGTTCAGAAGGAGATCCAACGGCTGAGGGCATGGGCGGATGATGCAAAGGGGAGCGGGTCGCGTGGTGCAATCAGAGGGCGCCACATGGCCAGCTGTGAGTGGCTGAAAGGAGAAATGAAATTAGAGAGAGAAGGAGGCTGAATTTGGAAAAACTCAAAACATGAAAGTTGTAGATCTTGATGGGATCTACAAGTTTCATGTTGACCAAAAACAGAGATGAGGTCAAATATGGTACAAAAAATACATGAATACAAATATACACAGATATAGTATACATAGAGGCCCAAAAACCCAACTTCTTCCTACGAGCTCCGAATTGAATGAAATTAGTCTCATTTTAAAGGTCTCTGGATGTGTATTCATCTGAAGGTGAGTAGACCGAATTTGGGGTTGGTACAAGGGAACTATGGGCCTTCTAAGGACCAGGGATTCTAGGTCTTTATTGGGTGTCTTACAAAAGAGATCTCTGACCTTTTTCCCTATATTATTAGCTAATGGTGTATATATCATAATGTGTTTTATTCTTGAGGAGATAATAGGTGGATATTTTACAAGTGGAATTGGCTTCTTATTTAATGCAAATATGAGTGCTAAAATACATATATTATGAATGCATGCATGAATGCTAATTATGCAATATAAGTGGAAATATGCAGCTAACTACTCAGGAACAAAGCTCTATTTTCAACTTTTAGAGTCATGAATCACGGATTCATCACCCCCCTATACTTAAACCTTTCTCGTCCCCGAGCAACTAAAATGAAATGCAAGAGTGAAATGATTTTGGGTTCCATACCAAGGTCATGAACAAAAGTTGAAAATGGAGCTTGACTCAACCTTTGGATTAATTGTGTGGCGAAACCTCATTGGGACCTGAACTTAAGACCTAACAGACTTCAAGTTCCACAAGTCTTCTATTCAAGACTCCTCAATAGTCAGGTCAGAACAAATCCTCAGACGCAAATTTCTGATGACTATGAATCTTACTTGCACTGTGTAAGTGATAAGATAACTCTCCACATCAGAAATGGCTCAGAACCAGCCTCCTCTAACAAGGTAACTCAAATAACCCGGTCCAGCAACTCTTTCCTCGAGGAGCGGGGTATTCCCTTCTAAGTTCAAGTGCGACCAGCTCAAGAGGAGGGGGTAGAGAAAAGAATGGACGGTAGCTAGTGTAGCTACCTATCCCTGGATGCTTGACCAGTGTAGCCAAGTCATCCAGCTGCATTTTCTTTGCTAATATACATACTCCGACAGGTATTTTTTTCTATCTGGCCTGTCTATTTTTTGGAGTTCTTGCATTTTTTCTTTCTCTTTTTTTTTGAACTATATACAAGACGTAGCATGTACATCAGGAATTTTTCCTCTTGAGCCAGTAGACTATCCCTCTTTTGAAGCATTATTGCAACCCACAGCATCCCGTCCTTAGATGTCAACACCACCAGACTAGGTTGAGATGCACTGCCCTCCCTAGAGGAGGACGGATGTTTCCACCCGTGTGCTACTCCAAGCTAAAGGATTCTACCTCCTCACCACCTCATCAATGAAGAGCTATGTGCATTGTGCTTGTCCAAGTTAGGTCACTGTCTATAAGAATCATGCGTATGCACGAGATATTCTACTTAGACTGATTAAGATGACATGTGAACATAGACTTGCGGACTCAAAGAATTAAGTCACTTGACCTGAGAAATCTTAACTCCAGTTCCTATAAGGTTCCTCTGAAATTAGGTGAATTACGGTCAAATCAAGTCCATCCTCAATATCTACTCATAACTTGGTTTAGAACCCACTAGCTTTTCACCTTGCATATGCAAGATACGCAGATGAGATGTAGATGACATGTTATGTAGATGAATGTAAATGCAAGACTCTTTTTTTTTAAATGCAAGGATGATATGCATGAGTAAATAAGAAGCCTTTTTTTCAATTTTTACCCACCCGTAAGTATTGCAAAATATATACAAAAATACGTGAAAATACGTGAAAGTACGAGCTATGGGTAAAGTATATATGTAATATATACACGCCCCCTATACTTAGCGTGTGCTATGTCCTCAGAGCATGAAAAGCGAGGAAAAAGGCATAGCTCATGCTAAGCGTAGGAGAGCTAAAATAACAAAAAGGTATAGAAGTCGCTCCGCCCCCTATACTTAGGCTCCGACGGCCTAAGTGTAGAAGAAGATCAAACATGGGGTGGACGAGGTCAAGAGGAGAAGTGGATGAATGTACAATGCGGGCATCGGTCCCCCCTATACTTAGGCTCAGGTCAGCCTAAGTATAGGACAGGAGTGAGTATGAGAACCGATGTGATCTGGAGTATGTACAATGAATAGTGAATAGACTCGGTTCACTCTTCCCCCTATACTTAGGATATGGTTATCCTAAGCATAGTCAAAGATAGTGATTAATGAGGCAGGGATGGGTTACTTGAGTCGCGGGGGAGAAAGGATAGAATGTACAGGAATGATGATATATACAAGTGAGTCGGTGTGAATCTTTCAAGATGCTGCTGCTGGCTAGAGCTTACTGCTGCAAGGTCTCATACGTGGCTCGAGGTGTATCTGTTGAATCTGTCTCGCGCAGGAATACAATCTCCTCAACATGGACTAACTGCTCATTGGATTCGACGAAGTGCTTCAACAGTTGTCCATTCACTAGGAATGTTGGTATGTCATCTACGAGATCTGAGATCTCGATACATCCACTATCATGCACCGTTCGTACGACAAATGGGCCTGCCCACTTGGACTTCAACTTTCCTTGGAAGATCTTCAGCCTAGCATTAAACAACCATACCTTCTGTCTAGGAATAAAGGTCTTTCGTCTGATAAATCTATCATGCCAACGCTTCACCTTGTCCTTGTACACCAAACTGTTGTCATATGCATGGTTTCTGACTTCCACAAGCTCATTCAGATCCATTTATCTCTGCTTCTGCCCAAGGTGTGTGTTCCAGTTGACCTTCTTGATTGCTCATTTTGATTTGTGCACTAGTTCTGCGGGCAAATGGCACGGCTTTATGAATACCATTCAGAATGGGGAGGTTCCTAACGGTGTCTTGTAAGTTGTCATATACGCCCATAGGACCTGATCCAAGATCTGAGACCAGTCCTTCCTCTCTGGGCGGATAAGCTTTTGCAATATAGTTTCACCTCGCTATTTGACACCTCAGCCATACCATTGGTCTGTGGGTGGTAAGGACTCGCGACACGGTGTTCGATGCCGTAGTCCTTCAGGAGTTTCTTCACCTCCCGATTTACAAAGTGGCTACCCCCGTCTGATATCATCATTTTGGGGATCCCGAACCTAGAGATGATGTGTTCTCTAATGAATTTACAGACAGTCCTGCTGTCTGCGGCTCGGGTCAGGATAGCCTCCACCCATCTGGATAGATAATCTACCGCAAGAAGGATGTACTCGAATCCGTGACTAACAGGGAATGGGCCCATGAAATCGATGCCCCATGCGTCAAAGACATCACAAATGATGACAGGCTGCATAGGCATCTCATCCTTGGAACCAACGGTTCCTCCCATTCTCTGGCATACTGGACACGACTTCGCAAAGGTGATGGCATCGCGAAATAGAGTCGGCCAGTAAAAGCCACGCTGAAGTACCTTCCATGTGGTCCTCTTCCCGGAGTGGTGTCCTCCTACCTCTAAGCTGTGGCATAAAGAAAGGACACTCTGGTATTCCTCCTGAGGAATACACCGTCTCCAGACACAATCCGGTCCTTCTAAGAAAAGGATCGGATCCTCCCAATGGTAGTGTGTAGCATCCGACTTCAGTCGGTCAATGTGGCTTTTGGGCCAATCTTCGGGAACTTTCTTGGAGATAAGATAGTTCACGATGTTGGCATACCATGGGAGTGAATCGACAACAAAAATCAGCTCGTCAGGGAAGGAGTCTCGAATAGGTGAATCCTCGGAAGTATTAAGATCTTCGAGACGAGAGAGATGATCGGCTACTACATTCTTCTTTCCAGGTTTATCACGGATGTCCAAATCAAACTCCTGGATAAGCAAAATCCATCGAAGAAGACACGCCTTCACGTCCTTTTTCTCCATCAATTATCTTAGCATCGTGTGGTCAGTGAACATGATTACCTTGGATCCAATTAAATGAGATCTGAACTTGTCCAAGGCAAACACTACTGCAAGCATCTCCTTTTACGTAACTGTATAGTTACGCTGAGCGGTATCAAGCACTTTGCTTGCGTAGTGGATTGCGAACGGGACACCATCTCTTCTCTGTCCTAACATAGCCCCAACAGCAAAGTCTGAGGCATCCATCATGATCTCAAAAGGTAGAGACCAATTTGGGGCTTGTAGGATAGGTGCGTCCATGATCATTCCTTGTAATAGCTTAAAGTCCTCAAGACATTTGTGATCAACAACAAACTTCATGTCTTTGCCTAAAAGCTCAGTTAGCGGTCGGGCAATTTTAGAAAAATCCTTAATGAATCTTCGATAAAATCTGACATGCCCGAGGAACGACCGCAACTGCCTCATGTTGGTTGGTGGCTGGAGTCATCTGATCACATCCACTTTGGCAGGGTCAACCTCCATTCCTCTCTTGGAGATGACGTTCCCCAACACAATGCCCTCTGTCACCATGAAGTGACTTTTCTCCCAGGAGAGCATCAGATTGACCTCACAACATTGTTTGAGGACTCGGTTCAGATTCCTAAGCCAGGAATCGAAGGAATTTCCGTGGACCAAGAAGTCATCCATGAAGACTTCCAGGAATTCACCGACCATTTCGGTGAATACAGCAATCATGCACCTTTAAAAAGTACCTGGAGCATTGCATAATCCAAAGGGCATGCGCCTGAAGGCATAGGTACCAAAGGGGCATGTGAATGTGGTCTTTTCCTGGTCCTCCGAAGCTATGGCTACTTGATTGTAGCCCGAGAACCCATCCAAGAAACAGAAGAACTCTTTCCCCGCTAGTCTCTCTAGGATCTGATCAATGAATGGTAGGGGAAAATGATCCTTCTTCGTCGCGGCATTCAGGCGTCTGTAATCCACACAGACGCGCCATGACGTGGGTACTCGCGTCACGATCTCCTCTCCATATTTGTTGGTGGTCGTCTGAATTCCCGACTTTTTCGGGACCACATGGATCGGGGCCGCCCATTTTGAGTCGGAGATGAGATAAATGAAACCCGCGTTGCACCATTTCTATATCTCCTTCTTCACTACCTCTCGCAAATTTGGATTCAAACGACGTTGGAATTCACGAGAGGGTTTGGATTCATTCTCCAAGTAGATATGGTGCAAACATAGAGCGGGATTTATCCCGTGGAGATCGGAAATGCTCCAGCCTATCGCCTTGCGGTTTTTCTCCAGGATCTCTAGCAAGCGAGATTCCTGCTCCTCCGTCAATCGCGAACTAATGATGACCGGATATTTCTTATCCTTACCCGCAAGGAAGGTGTATTTTAATGTTGTGGGTAAAGTCTTGAGCTCAGGTATGGTGTGATCGTCTAGGAAATCTGGCTCAATCGAATCTGGCTCGGTGTTGGAAGTGGTTGGATCTTTCTCTGTAATTACTACCACCAAGTTGTTCGGCTCTGGAGTCGGATCGTCAAAATGGTCAAGACAATCAGCAAAAATCATGTCCAACTCAGTGTCAGCTTCTGGTCGTGAGTCCTCATTAAAAGCTATCATGGTGGTGGTGCAAGCAGTTGAGGAGGTGTGGGGAGTCTCTGAACCAATGGTCGTCTGGACAATCGGTCTCTCAAGTGTAGTAGAGAGGTGGGACTCATCTTCCTCTCGATGGTCACGACTGTCAGCAGATGTGCGGGTCACCTTAGAGTAAAGTTTATCAAATAATGGATGAGTTCGAAGCGCTCCCAATGCTGTAAAATTGATTTCCCGAGTCTCGCAATCTATAGTCGCCTTAGCCAAGGCTAAGAACGGCTTCCCAAGAATAATCGGAGACTGGGTAAACTCTCCTCAGTGCTCGATGTCAATGATCGTGAAGTCCACCTGGAGTAGAGCACCTTGGAAAGTAACGATGACTGAAATATTTCCTCTCGACCGTTTGATGGATCGATCAGCCAGCTGAACGATATCTCTCGACTTCCTAAGTGGACTGAGTTTGAGCTTGTCAAATCGAAGGTCGGGAGGATATTTATCGGTGAGTCATCATCGATTCTTGCATGGGTAAAGATGGTGTCTTTGATTTCACATTCAACTCGGGACAACCGCTTCACTCTGCGGCTCTTGGTCTTTCTCCCCATCACCAAGAAGGTGGCCATAGACACTATGTGTCTTTTAGTCCTTGTCCTCTTATTACCCAACCTCTTTGGCATCAATTTACTTCTCACAAAGCGTTTAAGGTCGGGAAAGTGATCTATGGCCTTAATCAAGGGAAGTTTGAAAATCAATTCTTCATCGAGTGCTTCCCTTTGGGCAGGATCCAATTTTGTTAGATCTTTTTCATTTTCAATTTTTATGTGATTTTTTGGTTTATCAATTTTTTTGGTGTTTTTAGTGGATGAATGATCAGACTCTGGATTGGAAGGCAAGGGGTTAGTAGATAAGGGAGATAGAATGGACTCCAATTGTACAGAATATGTGGGTCCCCTCATGCTTGCTTGGTTTTCAACATCAGATCTACTTACTTCCTTTTCCACTATCATTCCCAAGCTGGAAGAAATTGAGTGCAGTATATCCATGACATCTCTCAACTCGTTACCAAGTGATTCATTTTTCTTAATAAGTCTAGAGATGTCATCTTCCACAAAATTCTCATGACAAATCATGGGAGAGTGCTGCTCAATTGAAGGATACTGTTGAGACATTGGGGTCTCATACTCGACATACCTAGACTCTGGCATGTAATGCTGGGTCGAGTATGGACCATCTGAATGGCAGACATTAGTCAGAGCCTCATATGTTGGAGTCAATGAACGGGGGACTGGTAAGTCTAGCTCATGAATCCAATCTTGTGAATGTATAGGCTCTTCGAATGAAGACTGGTTGATGGAGGCTTGATCACTAAAGTCAATCAAGTCTGAGAAATCAGGATGTGCAGGCCTCTCCATTTGGGTTGTTTGATCGACCATGTTATGCCCTAAGGTCAAGTCGGGATGTGTATATGTAAATTGTTGTATTGTCCCTACTTGAGGTGAGAATGAAGTATGTGGGGGCATATAATTTTGCCAATCATCCGTCTCAGCAGTGGCTTGCTCTTCATTCGATTCTTTAATTCTTGCAAGCTCTCGAGAGTAAGGACAGTCAGCCCAAGATGGAAGTGGATCCAGAGTGTCAGAATATGGAGTAGGTGAGAAATGCGAAGAAGTGGAGAAGTCAGTCGAAGTTCTGATTTCATAATCGGGTTGAGGTGGAGCCGACCACGGGTAAGGGTCTCCCGTGGGTGGCGGAGGATACATGGAAGAAGGTGAAGGTGAAGATGAACGGTATATGGTCGAGGAGGAATGACCAGAGGTCTCAGGGTATGGGGACCAATATCCCGACATCTTGAAGAGGAAATGATGAAGATTGAGGTAGAAAACGTGCAATTACACAGGATAACACACACGGACAAAGACAAAGACAAACGCAAGAGCAAACCCCGAGTTCACACTCAACACAGTGAAGGACCCGAAACCGAGTCCGATTAGTCTGGTTGATTTTAAGTGTGAGTTGATCAGACAAGATAGCAAAGGTTACGCGGCCTATAGGGAAGTCGGCTCAAAGCCGGATGCGTCTTCTCTGTTTAACCTGTCACCTAAGATACCACCGGTCCTTCCTTTCTTCGCTCCTATCCCAAGTTGATGGATTCAAAGACCTGCCCCTATCTACCTGCAAGCAGGCGGAGGCTGACAAGGCTGGAACTTCACCCCGGGGGGTTACTGGCAACTTGTCACGAAGTACCGCAATTTCGCCCCTATCTACCTGAGACAGGTGGAGGCTACTTGGTACTAGTCAGTGAACCTGAATAATTCAACTTGTGATATTTGCTAGGATTAGTCGAAGCATGATATGGAAAGCGGGGATTTTTGGCTCTGCCTTAAGGTGTTCACACACACTCAAGTACCCTCACTCAGCTTAAAAACAAGGTCGGGGTTAATCTCCCGCAAATAGATTTTCCAATTTTATTGATTTTTTTTGTCAATAATGTTAGCAGTCCCAATTTAAGTTATGTTATCACTTGTAAATCCAACCACACAGCACGCCTATCATCCAGTCCCAATTTCCGTTTACTTTAAGTTTGAAAAATAGAGGGAGAAATCGAGAAAAGCTGATGCACGAAAAATGATGATGCGTATGCTGAGTTAAGAAGACTTACAGTGATCCCTCGCTTTTATGCAGGATGCAAAACAGAATTGAAAACTTTACACTACATGCATATGCAAGCGACAAATCCTAGACAAGCAGTTCTATTAGCGAGTGAAGCATAGGTTGATTTGACTAGATCTGTGGTCTAAGTGCGTCTTTTAAGTGGTTGTGTGGTCCTAAAAATTACGAGCACAAGCAAACCCTAGATTGGCTCGAGGAGCCGCTAGTGCAAGCCTAATTTACCATTCAAACTACACAGCACACTGGGACACGGTTTCACTATCTTTACAGACGCGAGAACCCAAACGGGAACCGCTGGAAATGATGCGAAAAAATAAAGAAATAAAATAAAAATACAAATTCTCTTAAATCACTCAAAAAATTAAAATGATGAATCTTCGAAGCATCTTCGACTCCTCGAGTTCCTTGTACAGAAATAAATTGAGGTCAGAGAATGACACAAAAAAATGCAAAAATTAAAAGACAGAAAATATTCACAGGAAAACCGGAGGTCAGACTACTCGGGGAGAGAAAATTAAACACTTAGAAATAACTGCAAATTAACCTAAGCCATACCTCCCTGGCAACGGTGCCATTTTGATATTGCTCCCACTATCCTTGTTAATTTGAGCAAATTAATGTTCAAATTAATTACTAATGTTTGTTGCAGCCGGATAATGAGAACAGATCAAAAACCACTTTCAATTATAGTCAAATTAATTTCGAGTAGTAATTTTTTTTACTTAGTTGGAAGTCCAAGGTCGAACTCAGGGAGGCAGCTGTCTCCTTAGGTAGATTCGAAGCAAATTTCCAAGGTTTGATTTTTAGAGGAGATATTTTTGGTCTTTTTCGGTTTGTTTATGCAAGACACATGCAAAATCATGCCAAATTACAAGTTAAATTAGATAAGTGTTCAAATTAAGTCCAAAAATTATGAAACTTGGCCAAATGATGAAATGGGATGAAAGTAGACTATCCTAATTTTTTAAAATATTTCTGACACTAAATTAAATTACTGTGAATTAAAAATGAATGTAGGGTGATTTTCACTAAATTAATTTTAATAATTATCAAATCACAATATTTATGGGAATAAAAATTATCCTAGATAGATCTAAAGATGAGGAATCTAGGAAAATTATCAAACCTTAATTTTGATGTGAAATGAACTTATTAAAAATAAATTAAGGTATTCACCAAATGAATTATTTAGACCTCGAAATGCGTGCAATTGAGATGAATTTTTTTTGCAAGGTAAAGCTAATTATCCTAGATCTAATGTGATTTTTTAGGAATTTTTGGAGTCACGGAGAAATTACTATTAATTAAGAGGTGAAATTGGGTAAAATATAACAAAAATGAACCAATTAATTAATAGAAAATTCTACTGATACTACAAAAATTTGCCATGTATCATATAATAAGGAGGACAATGTAAGCTACATAATGCAATTTTTCAAAATCAAAAATGACTTAATATGAATACCTAAATAAGCATGCAAAGACAAGGGTATAAATGCAATACATGAATTAAAAATTAATCAGAATAAAACGTGCATACAGGGACTATTTTGCAATTACCTATAATGCAGGGGGGTGGATGCAATTTCTCCATGGATCACGTGCTCCTCACGTGGAATCTCCTGGCAGGGACTGAAGTGCAATATTGAAAAATCTTCAGGGCCTCGGTGCAATTTGCCCAGGCCACACGTGTAGATCACGTGGGGTCCTTAGGCTCGGAGTAAGGCTCGGGCTGGTCTGGAAGTTCGACTTTGGCTCAGAGAAGCTTCGGGGATCCGATCCTAGTGGTCGGGGAGGAGGCTCGGATCAGGCGACGTGGCGTGCTCTGGACCATGCGATCTGGTGGAGATCGACGGTTGTTGTTGGCTCCGATCAGACGAAGACGTGGATGATCAACAGTCGTCAGATCGAAGAGGATCCAACGGTCGTTGACGCTCGATGAAGATGGCTACGTGGTCAATCTATCACCGCTGGATCAAGATAAATCCAATGGTCCTCCACTGCTCTGGCGATTGGCGACATGGCGTGATCAGATGCGTAGGATCCGCCTGATCCTACGGCTACTCCGCGAGGCGACGTGGATGGCTCTTAGCCGTTAGATCAAGAGGATCGTGCGGTGGATGGAATTCGTGCCCAACGGTCCTCTGCCTCCCGTGGCGGAGGAGACTGTGCTCCGGCGGAGGGTCTCGAGCCCCGCCTCTTCCTTTGGTCATCGATGGGGCTCGCCTGAGATTGATAAGAAGCTGGAGATGATCGTGGGAACGTCAGGGAGAGGCTGGAGGTCTTAGCTGAGGCAGGAGTGAGCTGGAGATCGGGGGCGGTGAAGCTCAAACTGAGCTCCGATGAAGTTCCGGCCAGTGACAGCGAGGGTACCTGCAGGGGTTAGAGATATAGCTGAAGCGTGTGTGGTGTCCGTGGAGTGATTCGAAGCGAGATGCGAGGCCTATGGAGGAGTGGGGATGGCCGGTGAGCGAGCTCCGCTGCGGTGGCGGAGCTGTCGATGGTGGAGGGTGAAGAGTGGCGTTTGACGAAGCTATGGATAACGTGAGGATCAGTGCTCCATCGCGAAGCTCGGAGGGAGGACGGTAGAGCGAGAAGATGATTGTGGAGGGCGAATTTAATCGAAGAAAACAAAGGAGAAACTAAGAAGAAGATCAGAGGATCGATGGAGGATTCTACCTGGGATTAGAAGATCCGAGGAAGCTTCTGTGTCTTCACTCGAAGGTCGGTAGGAGGCCTGAGCTCGTGCAGCTCACGGAGGTAGCTGCAGCACGGCGGAGTTGGCCGTGGATCTCGTCGGAGAAGAAGCCCTTTCTTCGCTCAACGTCTCAATGAATTGCTGTCACCAAATCGAAGGTCGGAGCTCAGGGAATCTCTCTGTAATGGCGGATGGGCATGACAGTGGCCAAAGGCAGGTGATTTATAGGACGAGTGTGACGGCAGGGGTAGCTGGAAGGTGATGTTCGTGGACGTCGTGGGGCGACTCTGGTGGTAGTCGTGAAGAACGAGGGAGCTGGCGAGGATGAGGGAAGAGTGGCCTCCATCGTGGTGGCGTCATTGGTTTGAGAAGGTGGCTGGCGTGGAGCCGAGAATAGAAAGGGGGCAGCCCCTTGCGCACGGTGGAGAACGTGGGTGCGGGGCATTCGGAGGTTGACGACGACGTCTTGACCATTGGATCTTGTGATCCCGGTTGAGAAGTTGGCGCTAGGCAACGTCTGTGATTAGATCTAGGCTGTGTGATCTGAGCGTCAGGATCGTGCCACGTGTCGTAATGAAAGCAAGGTGAGGGGTGGACGGTAGTGATGCAAAGGAGGCTCTGATCGAAAGGTCGAGGACGTCGCGGGAATGTGAGGTGGAGATTGCATCGTCAAACAATGATCTAATGGCAGAGAAGGTGACACTTGGCACACGTAGAGCACGGTAGGAATGAATGGCGGAGATGAGAGGTCGTTGCCGATAAAAGGGCTGATAATGGATGCGGAATGGAGGGCGGTGATTTAATGGACAGATAAGGCATCGGATGGCGCACAAAGCGCCAAGTGGCATGCTCTCTGTGAGGCGCGAGCGATCGGTGAGGATCATAGATGGGAACTGATCTAATGGCCAAGAATAAGGGCGTACGTGGAGAAGGCTGAGCCGTTGGTTCAGAAGGAGATCCAATGCGGATGATGCAAAGGGGAGCGGGCCGCATGGCACAATCAGAGGGCGCCACGTGGCCAGCTGCGAGTGGTTGAGAGGAGAAATGAAATTAGATAGAGAATGAGGCCGAATTTGGAAAAACTCAAAACATGAAAGTTGTAGATCTTGATGAGATCTACAAGTTTCATGTTGACTAAAAACAGAGATGAGGTCAAATATGATACAAAAAATACAGGACTACAAATATACACAGATATAGTATACATAGAGGCCCAAAAACCCAACTTCTTCCAACGAGCTCCGAATTGAATGAAATTAGTCTCATTTTAAAGGTCTCTGGATGTGTATTCATCTGAAGGTGAGTAGACCGAATTTGGGGTTGGTACAAGGGAACTATGGGCCTTCTAAGGACCAGGGATTCTAGGTCTTTATTGGGTGTTTTACAAAAGAGATCTCTGAACTTTTTCCCTGTATTATTAGCTAATGGTGTATATATCATAAGGTGTTTTATTCTTGAGGAGATAATAGGTGGATATTTTACAAGTGGAATTGGCTTCTTATTTAATGCAAATATGAGTGCTAAAATGCAGATATTATGAATGCATGCATGAATGCTAATTATGCAATATAAGTGGAAATATGCAGCTAACTACTCAGGAACAAAGCTCTATTTTCAACTTTTAGAGTCATGAATCACATATTCATCAATCTCTGCCACCGGATTTCATGCTCGATGACGACCCCCAGTTGCTCCTGAATAGCTTTGTCGAAGCATGGCAGAGCGGCTGGGCATCGTCGTTGTTTTGGAGGTTGTCTGGAGGCCGGAGATGAAGCTGCTCGAAGAAGCTACGACGATGGTGCGATCATTGAAGAATGAAGCCCCCCTGCAATGTTAGTGATTGTAGCCGAAGCAACGTGGACACGAGTGCGAGTGAAATGGAGGGGACTGCGTGCGAATGGAATGAAGCCCCTGTAGGCTTCACCACCGACGAGCGGCAGTGAAGGTGGCGGAGGGTGTCGAGGTTCTAGAGAAGAGAAGAGTGCTATATGAGTTGTACGTGTGAATGGGGTGATGTGGCGAAGCTAATGAAGTGATCAATGGAGAGCGATGGTTTGTGTAGCGAGCTAATTAATTAAGAGAAGGAAGAAGAATAAACAAATGAGATTGAGGGAACTTACCTGGGACATAATGACGGTCGGAGGCTGGGCTTGGGGTTCGATGTGAACCCCGGGTCTTCGTTGGACCCCCTCAGCTAGGTGGGGCAGCTCGAGCGGATGCTGAGCTCCGCGACACGGCCATGGAAGGCGGCGGGTCTCACCGGAGGCTGCTCATCGTCTTCGTGCCTCGATCAGACCTCCCCCTGTCACGGGGAGGAGGAGAGGGTTAGGCGATGCGCCTCGTAAAGGTTGACACCCGAGAAATGGGGCAGAGATGGAGTATTTAAGGAGTGACGGAGGTGGTAATGATGACGATGGGTGTGCATTGTGGGAAGGATATGGAGCGAGCGGAGTGGGATCGTGGAGTGAGTGGCTGCTCGCGAGGGTCGTGGATGATTGGGCGACGTCGTGGAGGTGTTGAGACGTGGAGATGGTGGACGAGGACTCGGGGAAAAATGGAAAGGGGAAGCTGGTCTGCGAGGTTGAGAACGTGGGAGAGAGATGACCGGAGGTAGGGGATGAAGCATCGACCATTGGATCTTTCGATCCGACAATCGAGAAGAGGGTGCTGAAGAGCGGTAGGGATTAGATCTTGGCAGCTTGATCAAGGGGCGTATGGAGCGCCACGTGGCACAAGGAGGACATGGCGCGGGCGGGCGGTCCAAATCACATCTGGCATAGATCAGACGGTCAAAGATCTGGAGGGTCCTGATGGTGTGTAGGCCGTTGGAACTTGCGATCCAACGGTTAGGGTGAAGGCGTTAAGGAGTGGCTCTGATCTACTTGATCAGAGCGCATCCAAGGGTTCAGAAGGAGGCGGAAATGGACAGCTCTGATCAAACAATCAGAGTATATCCAATGGATGTGAACGGGACGCGTGGAGACAGTGAGGTCGTTGGATCTAGAAGAGATCCAACGGTAGGGAAAGGGGGCGGCAAGAGCAAGGGGTCCGGGCCACGTGGCTCAATTAGAGGGAGCCACGTGGCCCGATCAGATTATTGGGACAAAGATTTGAAGGAATGAAGGGGAAAACGACCGAATTTGGAAAAACTCAAAACATGAAAGTTGTAGATCTCGATGAGATCTACAAAAAAATGGATATGAGGTTAAATAAAGGCAGAAAATATTTTTGAGGGCATTTTTAAGGTTAAAAACACCATGATTTTTAATTTTGTTATTTTTTGTGTTTTTAATTTATTCAATGACTCTGGTATTTACAGGGAATTGTCTGGTTTTATTGACACATCGTCTAAGATAGGGGTTAATTTCAGTGACTTAGAGACATGAAACAAGGTTTCATCAAGAAGCTCAGTCAAAGGTCTGACGATCTTGTTGAAGTCCTTAATGAATCACCTATAAAATCCAACGTGTCCCAAGAATGACCTCAACTACTTCAAATTCTACGGAGGCTCTGGCTTGGAAATCACATCAATCTTATTCGAGTCAACCTCCATATCATGTTTGGAGATGACGTGGCCCAGTACAATCCCATTAGTCACCATAAAGTGACTCTTCTCCCACAAGAGCACTAAGTTTACCTCACAACAAAGTTGAAGGTCTAAATGAGCATGACATGTGTCAAAGCTATCCCTGTAGATCGAGAAATCGTCCATGAATACCTCTAGAAAGCTACCCACCATGTCGGCAAAAACGGCCAACATACTCCTTTGGAATGTATCTGAGGTGTTACACAATCCAAAGGAAATCTGTCTAAAGGCATAGATACCAAACAGACAAGTAAAAGTAGTTTTCTTCTGATCCTCAAGAGCGATAGAAACCTGGTTATACCTCGAGTACCCATCCAAGAAATAAAAGAACTCTTTCTCTGCCAACCTCTCAATAATCTGATCAATAAAGGGTAGTGTAAAGTGATCTTTCTTGGTAGCTGAATTCAGGCATCGATAATCTATGCAGACACGCCTTGAAGTAGGTACACGGGTCGGAATATACTCACCACAGTTATTCTTTACGTTAGTAATCCCAGATTTCTCCGGGACCACATGTAAAGGGCTGACCCACTTGGAATTCGATATGGGATAAATAAAGCCAGCATCACACCATTTCTTGATCTATTTTATGACAACATCTCAGAGGTTTGGATTGAGACTGCGCTGACACTCAGTGGAGGGTTTGTTGTCATCCTCTAAGTAGATATGATGCAAGCACAAAGTTGGAATAATCTCACGAAGATTCAAAATATTCATCCAGTAGACTTGTGATTTCTCTCTAGAACCTCTAGCACGTGAGATTCTTGTCCGTCGATCAACTGTGAGGTAAGGATGACCGAAAATTTGGGGGGCATAAAGAACGCATACTTCAACATTGAGGTAAAGCCTTAAGCTCAAGTGGGGTCTGAATCGATTCTGTGACAACCTATGCAATTGCATTTGTAGAAGGTCTATGATCTTTACATTGTGCAATGTCCATCGTGGCAATTGTCGGCTCAGCAAGAAGTGTGTCAGATAGATATACAAGAAATGCTCTCTGCTCAAAAAGGATTGGTGCATCAAGGTGTTCAAAGATCTATATAAACTCATCAACAAAGTGCTCAGATATCTCCGTAATAATCTCAGAAAGGTGTCTCTTATCAGTGCATATCTCATTAGACTCAGCAAGTGGCTCAGATATCTCAACATGAGGTATATCATTAGTGATCTTAGAAAAGGAATGTGTCTCATGGAATTTACAATGTACCCTCCAATATCTCAAACTGATCCTCATAATATAGCTCAAACTGTCCATCAGCAAACGACTTAGTATGTTCAACAAGGAAACTCAAGGTGATTGTGCTTTCCAGAAGGTCCTTCTGAGAAAGGAACTCCTGGATGTCTATAAAATCAGTAAACAGATCTGTATCTCAAACTTGGTAAGAAAATCACAGTCCTCAGAATCCGGTGTAACTATTTCTCTCTCATCTGCTACTGCTAGTGGTGGTGATGGTTTAGGATCGGGGATCGACTCAATTTTCACCTTTTCACTATGAGAGTGAAAGATGATCTCTCCAGTACCATAATCAACTACCTCTTCGGCCGTTCGAAGGAATGACTGACCTAGTATGATTGGGGTATGGAGTAACGATGCAGAGATGTCCATATCTTGACAACAAAATCAACTGGGAATCTCATTCCTTGCACCATTACAATAATGTCCTCTAATATGCCTCTCGACCTCTTGATAGATCTATCAACAAACTGAAGGATCATCCTGGTGGATCTAAGAGGCCCCAACCACAAACTCAGTGAGTAGCGAGGATGACATGAGATTAATGGAGGATCCGCTATCGAGAAGAGTACGATCAAATTCTTAATCAAAGATGTGGCAACGGATGTGAGGTGCTCCCTTATCTTTTTTTTTGGGTAGGAGGTTGTTGATGGCATGAATTGTGGCGATGGTCAAGATGTGCTTCTCCATCTTCTTTCATCTGTTTTGCTTTGGTTGATGCTTTTGAGTACAAGCTTCTTTCATTCTCTTTTTCACTGCAGGCATGTACTCCATGGCCTTAAGGAGTGGCATCTCTAAAAATATATTATGAAGTATCTCTACCACTCCAGGATCAGATAGTGTTTTTTTTATTTTTTTTATTTTTTATGTTTTATTCAAAGCATAAGGGAATGGAACATAATTATGAGAAACATCAAACTGCTCAATTCCTTTATTCAAAATAGGGTCATCATTTACAACTAGGTGATCATATTCAGTTTGCACAGTATCACCCAAAACAAAAGTAAAACAATAAACTGAAAAACATGACGAGCTGCATCTGCTAGTGTAGAAGGAGATTCTGCGACGGGTGTGTTCTCCTTCGTGGCTGACTATGAATTGCATCTCTCTTTATTGTCTTTTTGGTATTTTCTGAATAAAGAAGGTGAAAATGATTGTGGCAAAGAAGAAGGTAGTGAAACTCCAAGCTTAGACTCTACAACACTGGATCTCTATACTACTGGTGGAGAAGATGATGATGTCGGTGAAGCTCTCTCAGCAGCTCTCTCCAATCCTAACTGGTGGGCGGGCAGCTGCAATCTCCTATCGCTCCTGGGATGAATGGTGTCAGATAAACATGTAAAATCAAGGGCCATACATGTCTCGGGTATGGATGGATCATGGTCTATTGCTCCTTGCATCTGAAGTTGTTAGGACCGGCTTCGACCTGTGCTGGAACTAATGTCTTCGTGGTGGTCAGGTCGTCGATCCTTTGAGTCAGATCATCCATGTTCTTCATCAACAGGGCTAGTTGATCAAGTGCGGGATTCACTGAATGTGCCTCTGGGTGCTCAATGACTGGTTATCACTCAGACTGGTAGTAAAGTGGTTAATGATATCTAGAGTATTGTGCCTGGTAATGAGGAGGAGGAGGATGCGAAAACTGTCCATACGATGTAGATTGTTGCTGGTAGTAAGGCCGGTAAATATGTGCATGTTGCATCTGTTGTTGTCCATGTCTCCAGTTCTGGAAGTCTGGTGGAGACTGAAAGTGAGGCTGGAACTGCTAGTGTTGGGGATGTGGTCTTCACCCCTGAAAGTGGTGGACTGGCCTCTGGCCCAACTGACCTTGTCCTGATGGATGGGGATGGTTGCGCTCTCTATCGAACCAAATGCCATTCACCTCCTGAATGAGAGATGGAGGAGGAGACTGCTGCTCAAGAATATATGGGATCTCCTGCTGGTACGGTACAATCGGTGACTTTTGTTGGATCTAGTCAGGGGTCTGCACGTAGTAAACATGTTGAACTGTAGACGGTCCTCTGATACTCTGTTGTGCTGAAGTGGAAGTAGTATGCTCTCGAGTAGAGGTTTCGGGGGCTCTGACATGCACTAATTGTATTGACAAGAAGCTCCAAATGCTTGGTTATCTCATCCAGCTTATCCAGGTTCTTTGTCCTATGTTTGATCACTTAAAGCTTCTCAAGCTCCTTGGATCGTTTCTCAATTATGTCCACTTTGGATAGGAGATTGTCTATAATGGTCAGATCTGACATGTGACGATGTCATGTTGACCGCCTTGTGGGGTACTAAGGAGAAGGTACATGATGCTTCTGCAAATCATGTGAAGAATAAATAGATGCAGAACTCCCTGTCATCTCCTCAAAAATCTGATAAAGGACATCCTCGTCCTTGTTGAAATGGGACCCCCACAAGCTGCATCTACCACCTTCTGGTTCTCAATGCTCAACCCCCCAAAGAAGTTCTGCACAAGGCGCGTCTTTGGAATGTCATGATGGAGGCACTTTTTCGTTAAGTCTTTGTATATTACCTATGCCTCGTGAATAGGCTCATGAGACATTTGGGAGAAGTTGGCAATCCCAAATCGTATTTGATTAAGACGTCCAAGTGGATAATACTTGTTCAAGAAAGCGGACCTCAACTCTTCTCAACTTGTGACAACCCTTCCCAAGTGGTTGATCCAATATAGTGCCTTGTCCATGAGACTGAACGAGAAGGTTGTCATCTTCACTACCTCTAATGGAACATTCAGGTAGTGTAAAGTGCCACAAATGCGATCAAACTTTGGAGGTGCGCATATGGTTCTTCATTGATGTGTTTGTGGAATATTGGGAGGAGTGGTAAAATGGTGGGCTTTAGATCAAAATGCCCATGAATCGCAGGGATTCTGATCCATGTGTTCGTCTGTCCTGCCACTGGATTATAGGCATCCTTCAGTGTAAGCTTAGCCACATGCTCAATAAGTGGATCTTCTCCCCCCTCATTCCCACCTCCCCAGGGTGTCTATCCTCCTCTCTCCTATCTTGTTTGTCATTCCTTAGCTCGATGATCATAGCTATCAATCTGGCTTGGATGTCAGCATGTTCATTCAACTGTCCATGAATGGCCTCTATGGTGGCTAACATCGTGCTGTTGATATCTCTCTGCTCAACCATGGAACCTTTTCCTTTTGGTGGCACCAAGTGCACTGTCTCAATTTCTGAAAATGTACACGGTACTGGATTAGTCCTCAAGAATGATGGAGTCTCAAATGATAGTTCAAGATTAGAGTCAATCTTGAACAATGGATTGATCAACGTGGTGAATGGTGAAGTGGAGAAAGAGGAATACTTGAGAAGTGAGTCTTCCCGAATAGAAGATGATCGGTTCGGAGTGTGAAATGACTTCGCAAAGTCTGAACGAGAAATGCTCCAATCTGACATCTTCGATATCAAGGGGAAAGATGTGATAACACAAAGGACAGCATAAGAAGAAAATGAGAAAAGGACGTGAAGGGCGCGGAAGGATCTTTACACTAATCAAACAAACAACACAAACCCTCGATTCACCAACTGGACACAACTGGAGACCGTAAGAGTTCGGTCTTTTATTTTTTTCAATTTTAAGTTTAGTAAATCTACAAGAAGTTGCTTACTACCAGTGAGTCACCACTATTGCCCAGAGTACATCCTCAAACCTCCCACAATCAATATCAGGCCCAAAGGGAGATAGGAGATTCATCACACCGAAATGATTTTCTATGGTCGGAGACAAGTGCTTACGCTTGCAACCATACACCGAAAATTGATGTACAGATACTTAATGCACAAGTCTAGCGATTTGGGTTCTATCGTTATGGCTGGTCCTCACCCACCTTATTTGGAGATAAGTACCTACAAACAATGAAGGGGTTAGTCTCCCAAAATTGATATTTTTGTCCTTACTTTAGTTTTAGGGTCGAGATTTCTTTAGCAGTCCCAATTTTATACAATTGTCACTTTTTCGGATTTTTTTTCAAGTAAATCATTTATCAAATTTTCCAATTCCTTTTGATCTTATGTGAGTGAAAACAGGGATGAAAATTGAAAAAGCCGATGCATGAGAAAATCAATGATGCATGCATGAGATAGATGCTGCATACCTTGTCACCAGCACTCTACATGCAAAAGCAATCCGCGCATAAAATAAAAGATAGAAAATAAACTAAATTAAATGATGCACGAGAACCGTCCTAGTAGTAACTTCTATTAACATGCAAGAATAGGTTAATTTGACTAAGTCCAAGCTACGCTCTACTATATAGGCACAGAAATTCTTGTTTAGGGGCTTTGGGCCTAATTGTTTACCACTCTCAAGCAAGATAATAAAACCTACTTCTAGGGGCTCAAGCATACAAAACCATGAGAAAAAACGAAAAATGAGGCAATGAAAATAAAACCAGTGAGGCCCCCCAAGTGCACCAGCAATTGGCGAAACAGACCCCAGACACACAAGGTATATAATGTCCTTTTAGAAATGGAAAAAGTGGCAAACGCCAAAAATCTGCTTCTTCCAAATCTGTTGCTCCTCCACTCCTACGCTCTCCTGCAATTCAGTGAAGAAATGAGATGCCTCCGCTTTGCTTGGGTGTGCCAACGCTCCTAGGAATGTCGCTCTCGCTCGTCGGGCCCTCGCAAGAAAGAGGAAACACAAGAATGTGTAAGAAACAGAATTATTGCAATGAACAAAAATACAATGTAAGAATATAGACAAACAAATAATGAGAAGGATAACAGAAATATAGACAAAAATAAATTAATGAAATAAATGATAAAAATTTAGATAAAGAATATGTGACAGAAAATAAACAATGATATAAATGTCACAAAAATATAGACAAAATTAGAGAGAGAGAGAGAGAAAGGTATATACAACCAAGAATAACATGTCAAGAGAAAACCTAACTACCCTCGTCGTGCCTCCCACCAACGACGCTATTTGTTGAAAAAGGAAATCTGGGGTTTTAAAATTAATGAAATTATTTGCAGTGTCGTTGCAACCCTAAAAATCCCTCAATAAAAATTATTATATTTTTATTCACAGCTCAAGCCAACAAGCAATAAAAGAATGTAAGCACAAGAACTATGAGTGTTATTTATTTAAATGTATATCATATAGGATCGAACTAAGTGAGGCTGCAAAAATCTTGAGGGTTATTAAATCAATAAAAAATCAATGAAATAAAGGAGGAATTTCTATGCATACTACTTTTGGTTTTGTATTTTTCATTTTTGTATTTTTTATGGAATTTTAATTTTATGTATTTTTTGGTTTTTGATTTTATATTTTTTATGATTTTTAATTTTGCAAAAGATTTTTTTAAAATTGAAATCAATGGAATGAATAAAATAAAGAAAATGAATAAATAAAACCAACCACTCTTTTTGTATTTTCCAAGTATATCAAAAATATACATAAAATTAACCAAAAATTATTTTTGAGTTTCTGGACCTTTTTTAATGTTTTTGGGATTTTTCCAGGATTTTATAATTTCTAAGGCTTTTAAATAAATCAAAAATAGAAAATAAAGTAAAAAAGAACACAAATTGAATGTTTTGGAATTTTTAAATAGAAAATAAAATAAAAATAGATAAAAAATGCAGGCACGGGAAGATAAATTTTTATATTTTCTAAAAATCCACTTTATATTTTTTTGGAATTCTTTATGAATTTCTATATATTTTTTATGTTTTTACGTGTTTAATGATTTTTTTGGTTTTTATGAGGAATAAAAATGAGAAAAAGATAAAGAAATTAAAAGAAAGAAAAATACACAATAAGGGTTTTCTTAGTTTTTTTGGAAAATTTTATATTTTTATTGATTTTTAAACGTAAATAGGGAATTTTTATGTTGTTTTTTGTATTTAAAAATAAGAAAAATGATGAAAATACAAAAGAAAAATTGGAGATGAACGATCTAATTAACGTGAAGGTAACATAGTTTTTGTGGGATTTTTAATGGTGTTTTGCTATTTTTTTAAATTTTAATCATGCAAAATAAATACAGATGCATATGGACTAGTATGCAAAAAAATAGAGTTTATAGACTAAATGATAACAAATAAATAAATACGAGGGGCAGTTGTTCAAAATTTCCAGAAAAACGCATGCGGGCGTATGTGAGCCTCGATGGATTGGACCTATATGTAAATAGAGTATTTACATGGATCAATTAATAACATAAACATGCAGTGGCCTTTTTTGTAAGTTACCCAAAAATCACATATGATCTCGTAGTTCAAATGGGACTATAATGAAAATAAAATAAATGCTAGGGAATAAGAAATGTTCAATTAAATGCAAACAGACATGTGTCCTTACATGATTTATTTGCAAAATAAGTAATGGCAGGGGTGTGGGCACAAAAGTACCCTTTAAATATGTGGCAAGATCGACGACTGGATTACTCTGAATTGCATATCAGATGGTTGATGATGAATCATGCTTGAGCGGTGTGGATCTACTCTGGATGGATGGATCAATGATGGAATTTTAGGGATTTTTGAATGGTCATGATGAAATCTGGAACGAGGGATCTTGATCGTGTGGTGTTGAAGCTCGAAGGAAGAACTGGAAAGAATGGATGGATGCCCGAGATTTGATCGACAGAATATCCTCTGATCTCAACCCAAATCTGCACTTGAAGGCACTGAATCACTCCTGGGACTCCCCTCTGGCGATCAGCTGGAATAATGGAGCTCGAAGAACACCAAGTAAGGATCTGGAGGTTGGGATATATTCAGCTCCAAGTGGACCTCCAAATGCTGGTTCTCGCTCCCAATTACGCTTCCAAGACCTACAAAGCAATCTACACTCAAAGGCTATGCTCCAGCAGGTTTATTAATGCATAAAAGAGGGAAAATGATGAGAGAGAGTAGGGGCTCCGATGATGGTGGTCAGAGTAGGAACCGATCTCCTGATCTAAGGTGATCTGGAGGGGAACATGTGTGATAAGAAATGGAGAAGTTTGATAAAGGTGATTGGAAACCCCCCCCCCCCCCCGATCTTGTGGATCAGATGTTGAAGATGACGGAACGATCTAGTCTAACTGAACGACCAATTAAAACACAAAATCGCAAAAGTAAAATTTAAGAAATGGAATCTACGGGTACCTAGGGAGTTAAATAGAGATCAAGCACCTCAATTTGTTGCGATGGCGGAGAGGTGAAACGAGGAGGTGGAGTATTCCGGCCATGTACTGGATCACGGCCTTCAAGGATTCCTTATACTCCCAATTGAGAGAGTGAAGAGTTGTCACCCCTTCTCTCTCTTATGATCAATCTCAGGAGAAAAATCATGGAAAATCCGATCAAATCGGCGATGGTGGGCGACTGGAGGATATAAATAAGAGTGTCTACAACATGATTTGGAATTTGAATGGTGAGCGACTTGAGGCGTGATCGACAGAGCCAATGAATGGGCGATGGAGAGAGTTAATTGAGATAAAAGTTTGGAGAAGAAAGCTAAGCCAGATAGTGAATGGAGGCGTGTGGAAAATTAGGAGAAGAGCGGGCTGGATGCAAGATGTACGGATGAAGAGTGTGGTATGCGGAGTTGACCTGGGTCAACAGACCCGGACCGACTAATGAGAGCGTGCAGGGAATACCTATACAATATTTACATGATTTTATTTTGTTGATTTTTTATTTTGTGATTTTTATTTGTATTTTATATATTAGTTGAATGCAATATTTACAATTAATTAAAAATATGATATACATAAATATATACAAGAAAATAAATAAATAATGTACATAGCATTCATATGCATTATATACAATAGTACCCCAAATAGCCACATTTTACATCTTAACTTTGATTCTTAGGAAACCATCTCCATTTTAAAGATTATTTAAGTTGAAGTACAATGAAAGTGAGTTTGTTGAATTTTGAGTTTTGGTGGAGAATATATTGATCTTACAAGTTGAACTTTGCGACTTTTTTTGAGAGTGTTTTAATTTACACAATATACATATATTGATTTTTATTGCAATTATTTTTATTATTTACAAAAGATTTTTATGCACAATTTTCAAGAAGAAATCATTTTTATTTGAGTTGAATTTGGGTATGAATAAATCAATGAAAAGAATGTGTATTATATACAGTAATATACAAGTAATGCATATACATAGGTGGTGATTGATTTTTTGAATTTTCTTGTATTTAGGCCTTATCTCCACCTACTTTATTCCTTGTCAATTAGGTCAAGTCTTGACCTATTCTTGGGGTCAGAGTCAACATGTATCTATCACATATAGGCGGTCTTTATTTTTCCTTTATTTCTCTATTTATTTATTTTAGGTTAAAATAGTAATAAATACACAATATTTACACAAGACTGTCGATTAGTGAAAGAATAGATTTATTGGTATTTAAGTGTTTTATAAGGGATTTTAAGCTAAAATAAATGAATAAAGATGATGAAATGCAGATTCATCACTATCCCTACTAATATCTGCTTAGACGGGCCAGTTATGCGCCATCGTTGCATATGCTATTGACCTCTTGGATCTATGGTGGTGGTGGAAAATATGGATCATAAGAAGTGGGTTGGGGCTCTACACAACAACTTGTTGTTGTCGTGATGGTGGAGTCTTCTCGGGAGCCTGCACATAATATACATGATGGACATGAGGGTGCCCTGAACTCATTGAGGAGGTTGTGGAGATTGCGGCTCCTTCGACTCAGTGGGAGTTGTGGTTGGCTGACTTGCAGACGTTGATGGTACTGACTAGCAACTCCAGCTGCTTGGAAATTTGATCCAACTTGTCCAGATGTTGGGTTCTTTGTTCGATCATGGACAACTTTTCAAGGTCCTGTGATCTTTTCTCAATTATATCAACTTTCGACAAGCGGCTCCTGATAATGTTGAGGTTGGGGCTCTCATCCATGTCATGTTCATGGGATGCGTCCATGTTGATTGGCTTGTAGTGGACCTGGGGTTGTCTCTGGTATGCACGGGATGAAGACAAGGCAGCCTCTCCTTCCACCATTTCTTCAAAAGTCTTCCATACAACATCTTCATCCTTGTTGAAATACGAGCCACCACATGCGGCATCCACTAGCCTCTGACTTTCTAGAGTGAGGCCCCAAAGAAGTATTGGACCATGCTTGTTTGAGGGATGTCATGGTGGGGGAACTTCTCTCGTAAATCTCTAAATCTCTCCCAGACTTCATGGATGGACTCATGCGATCCCTGGGAGAAGTTGTTGATCCTTGCTCTCATCTGGTTGAGACGATTTGAAGGATAGTATTTCTTGAGGAACGTATACTTAAGTTCCTCTCAGGTCGTCACGACCTTCCCCAAGTGATTAATCCAGTATAAAGCCTTTTCTTGAAGGCCGAAGAGGAATGTGATCATCTTGATTGCACCTAATGGGATGTTAGGGTAGTGAGTGGTGCGACAGATACGAGAGAATTGTTGAATATTTCCTATAGTATGTTCATCCACATTCCGACCTTGGTGTTCCTCATCCCCTCCTCATCGGCTTTCTCTGTCCCTCCTCGGCTCATTAAGTATTTCCCTAAATGCTACTTGGGCAAGATCTTGGTCCCTCAACTGTTATAGGATGGCCTAAATTGATGCTATCAACTGTGTTGACTTAATTCTAATCCATAGTGTCATTCGAGCTCGGCCCTTTGTCATGTATCTGGGGAGCCATCTCAAACTTCAGCTATACTTTGGGCTATTATTTAGGTGTAGAATCTATATTGGAAAATAGAACTCAATCAATC
This sequence comes from Ottelia alismoides, assembly GCA_037367405.1. Taxonomy (NCBI): domain Eukaryota; kingdom Viridiplantae; phylum Streptophyta; class Magnoliopsida; order Alismatales; family Hydrocharitaceae; genus Ottelia; species Ottelia alismoides. Next base: position 20,660 of record JAZKJV010006047.1, on the reverse strand, counting down.
ATCAAAAAAGGAACAAGTTCGAGATGAGAGTCTATCTCGAAAAATGGATTTATGGGTGAAAGAAAAGTGGTGAAGGGAGAAAGATCGGGACAAGAATCTTCTTGACCTTTGAATTGGGCAAAAATCGGGGAGTCCAAAGAGAAGTCATCAGGGTTCAAACTTACTTCTTGGAGGCCACCGTGTATTATTGAAGATGTCAGCATCCGGGAATCGATGTTAGTGTTCACAAAGTCTGAACAAAGTCATTTATGATGAGACATCTTGGGAAACAAAAGGAAGTGATAATGATGGAGTCGATGAAGGTTATGAATAATTAAAGAAGGATTGAGAAGAGAATTCTCAAGTGAGCAGGGAAGAAATATGAGTGGGAAAAGAGATGTGAGATAAAAAAGTGCAAAGGTGTGATGTTTTTGATCTTAACCTATTTTAAACTAACCAACCAAACCTCAAAACAAGGGTAGATTCACCAAGTCAATACAATGAGCCGAAAGAGTTCGATGATTATCTTTTCAATTTTGTTTATTGTATCAGGAAATCTTGTCAATTTAGTCCTTAGCGACTCATCCTATATACGAGTGAGTACTACCCGACAATCATCGTGTACTTTCCACTTCCTTTGTAACCAATAGCCTGTACTTTTTAAAGGTCCTTATTATTGGATATGGACTACTCCTCAGCAAAATAAGTTGAGGGGGCTGATAGGCAAAACCAATATTTCAGACCAAGTATACAAGTAGACAAGGACCTACTCGGACATGGAACGATGAGACAGATACTCCCATGAAGGGATGGCATAAGCTCAATACTTCAGACTAATTCTACAAGCAGACGAAGCCCTACTCGCCCACGTATGATAGAAGCGCCAATACTTCGTGAATCCATGAGATAGACAAGGCAGAACCCGGGTTGGGATTTTGGGCTCTATTCCTTAAGGATCATGCCTCACTCTATTTGGAAGGAACCTGAATATAATGAGGGTATTGTTGACCCAATAAAATGAAGTTTAATCAATCAAGTTTATTAGATCAAGTATTCTTCTTTTCTAGTTTTTCGATTTTCACATTTTTGGTATTTTTAATGAAAGAGTCCTAATGATTTTATCAATTCTTTTTTGGCCTATGAGGACAAAAATAGAGGGAGAAGACTGATGAGTCTGCATTTCATCATTTTTATTCATTTATTTAGCTTAAAATCTCGTATAAAACCACTGTATATATCAATAAATCAGTATTCTTACTAACCTCCATCTTCGTGTAAATATTGTATATTTTAACCAAAAATAAATAAATAAATAAATAAAAGACTATATATGTAATAGATACATGCATAATCAGACCCCAAGAGAAGGTTAAGACTTGACCTGATCGACAAGGAATAAAGTAGGGGGAGATAAGGCATAAAATCCAGAAAATACTTGGAACACCTATATGTATTCCTCTCTTGTATAACATTGTCTATATTACAAACTATTACATTGATTTATTCATAGCTAAATTCCTTCTTGGAAATTGTGTATAAAATTCTTTTTTAAATAATAAAAATAATTTCAGTATAAACTTGTAAATATTATGTAAATAATATCACTCTCCAAAAGCCACAAAGTACAAACCTCCAATATCAATATCTTCTCCACCAAGACTCCAAATTAAGCAAACTCACTTTTATTGTACTCCAAATAAAATTACCTTTAAAATGGAGGTGATGTTCGTAAAATTCTAAGTTAAGGTGTGAAATGTAGCTAATTGAGGTATTATTATATAATAATCCTATGTATACTATGTATATCATTTAATACATTATTTTTCTTTTGCATATTTGTGAATATTGTATTTTTTATTATTTGTAAATATTGTACTCAATTCATATAAAATATAAATAAAAATTACAAAATAAAAAATGAACAAAAATAAAATCATGTATTTATTATATATGTATCACCATGTATATATTGTACATATGCCTATTTAATTAACCTGACAAATTAACTCTTAAAAATCAAATAAAAATATCATTAAAATCCTTGTAAAATATTGTAAATAAATAAAATAGTAAATTATGTATATATGTATAAAAATAATTAACTAAAAATCATATATAGGTATATATACTTATAAATAATACCCTGTAGTTATTTTGATCCTTGTAATTATATTATTTAATTAATTAAAAATCATTAGAAATAACTTTAATTTATTCTTAACATTTTTTACATTACTCGATTAAATTAATTCATTTTCGATTTTTTATTGTTTTATTTAAAATTTTCATACTATTTTGCTGTGTAGCCTATTTTAGCTATATTCCAAGCGCGCTCTAATTGGCCACACTTGGGTTTGTTGACCCGGGTTAACTCTTCATCTGCACCTCTTCTCCCATTGATCTCGCCCCCGTCGTTACTTCACCAAATTTCCCTAGACGCCTCGATCCATAACTTCCTATGTTCCCTTCTCTGATACCTTCGCCCATTCAATTCTCACGCATGCCAGCATACCCAATCCACCCAACGCTCCATGGATTTCTTCCACTTTCAGATTCAAAAGCCGTCGGAGCTACACCTATAAATACCAGCCTCTCACCTCTGGCATGTATTTCAATCCATCTTTGAGCCCTTTAAACACCTTTGATCGAGTGGGAGGTGACAGCAAAGTTGATCTTCGATCTTGAGGGAGTTTGAAGGCTAAATCATGTGATTCACCTACATCGTCGGCGACCTCTATTGTACGTCTCCACTTCTCCGCCCAGCCGTAGATTGAGGCGATCTTCATCGCTTTTCCACCCGTAGGTAATCATATTTCGTTAATCTTTAATTTTGCAATTTTAATTCTGCAGTTTAATCATTGTTTTAGCATAGATCCATAAATCACATTCAACATCCAATCTCCAGATCGGAGGAGCTCCGATCATCCAAACCACCTCTCGATTGCACCAACACTTCCACTAGACTTCTCCCCACCTTTCTCCACCCATCCATCCATCTCGTTCACCTAGGAATGAGTTTCCGACTTCCCTCCGTCGCCTCGCCGGAGAGTCACACCGTACACCCATTTCACACGCTTTGACCTAACATTTGGCCGGAGAAGTCTCCTTTGAGCACAAGCTTCTACTTGCATGTCTAAAATCGATCTTTGGCATAAGGAGCAAGATCAGGAGGATACACATGTAGCCAAACCTTCCTCGACCTCCAGATTTCCTTTTGAAGACCTTCGAGCTCCTTGGCTTGCTCCGATCGATAGAGGAGGTTCTCAGGAAGTTGTATCGCCTGCTAGCAGTTAACTCAAGAGAAGAACGGTCATGAATCTATTGATCAAAGTTCATTAGAGCCCGCATTCTTTCCAGTTCATCCAGAATACCTTCCAACCACACGATCAAGAACGAGGCCCCAGATTTAATCTCCATCGTTGCTTTAACCCCAATTCTGAGCCATTGATCGAGGATCAAGATCTGATCGTGACCTTCCAAGCACGATTCGTCCATAGCCGTCTGATCAAAGTAGAAGCGCATCAAGGCCTTCCAACGCTCCACATCATTTAATGGCATAATTGCGCATTTACCCTTATCATTTATTTTATTTGCAAATACGCCTTAGAGGGATACATGTTTATATTTCCTTTATTTGAACAATTGCACTTTTATTTCTCGCATTTGTTTCATTTGCAAATAGGTCCTATTTGAACTGTGCGCGTGCATGTCATGTGACATTTGGGTATTTTACAATAAAGAGTATGTCATTTTGAGTTACTAGCTGGACCTTAGAATTAATTTATTGCATTTTGGTTCGATCCAACGGGGCACACATGCCCGTGCACATGACTTTTTGGAAAATTCGAACATTAACCCCCACAATTTCGTTTATTATTATCATTTAGTTTGTATTTATAAAATATTTGCATTTTAGTCCTTGTAAGTCTGTATATTTATTTTGCATGTTAAAAATTAAATAAAAATTATCAAAATACCTCTAAATTCAATAAAAATTCACGTAGACTCTTGTCTCATTCATCTTGCATCCATAATTTGCATTTTGTATTTTAATTATTTTCATTATTTATTAGAATTCAAAAACTCCTTAAAAACATCTTGTTTGCATTTAAAAATCATTAAAAATATAAAAACTCTTCCAAAAATTAAAAAAACATTTTTGTGCTTATTTTGATTTATTTTAATTACAGTATCATTTTTGCATATTTATCATCTATAAAAACCATAAAAAGCGCAAAACAATCAAAATAATAATTTCATATATAATTAATTAAAAATAAGAAAATCATAAAATGATTCGCTGGAAATATAAAAAAAGATCTTTCATTTTGTATATATTTCATTGATTTCTGACTTTATTAGGTATTTTAAAAATAAAACATATTATGTTTGTTTCATGTTTATTTAATTGCCTATTTTTCATTTATTTAAGGGCTTTAAAATTTGAGAAAATTCTGGAAAATTCATTAAAAAATAATAAAAAGTTGAAAACCCCAAAAATAATTTTTGCCAAATTTTATGCATATATTTACTATTATTGAAAAAATCAAAAAGAGTGCTTTATCTTAAAATGTTCATTTCTTTTTCTTTAATCTTTTCATTATTTTTAAAATAAAAAATCTTTCGCAAAAAAACTAAAAATAAAAACAGAAATCAATATTTAAAAAAATATAACATAAAATTCATAAAAAAAATTTTTTTGCAAAATTTCATAACACAAAAAAACCAAGCATAGTGTATAAAGAATTTCCTTTGTTCTTTGCATTGATTTTTTGATTATTTGGATAACCCTCAGGATTTTGTAGCCTCTATGATTCCGATCCTATTAGCTATACAGGTAAATTAAATAGAAAATTCTCTTACTACATTTTTCTATTATTTTTCTTGAGAATAATTAGTTTTTGTTTGACACTTCTCGGGAAACAATGATGTGATGCTTAGTAAGAAGAGTTACAGTGCTTCCTAGCTCTCTCCATGTGGGATGAGAACAGAAATTTTAAATCTATTCTATATGCAACGCAATGAGGAAATCACCCTAGAACATGAGCTTATATTATCATGAAGAACTTGTTCAATTTGACTAGATACAAGCAAGATACTATAGGTACAAAAATTATATTAGGGCTTTAGACCTAATTTAATCGAATATCTGCTCCTAGTGATCTATGCTCATTCCACAAGACATAAAATAAAAATAAGTCAGAAAACACAAATAACAGAAAACAAATATAAACAAGGGGGAAATAGGGAGAAATAAAAGTAGAAGGTGATGAAATCATGGAAAACTGATCAAGTCTCCCAGGTGAACAATCACCTAATGGAATGGACTTGTAAGAGTCAAGAGTTCAAGTGTTCAGGTCTTGTATTATTATAAATTAAATAAATCTCTCTCACACACAAACTTTAAACTAAATTTATACTAAGGCAGTTCTGTACGTCTTCTTGTATCATCTGCTACTCTCTCCTACCGGTGGGCAAAGAACCACCGGTCTCCATGGCTCTTTGATAAGCGCTCAAAAATCGAGTTTCGCGGCTTTCACTTTGTATTTAAAGAAGAGGATGAAGTGTCCGTTGTAGCAGAAAGCCGCGAAACAAATTCGATTCTTAAACCTATCAAACAAATTTACAGTTTCCTGTCGGAAAACTGTTTCACTAATATTTAACCAGGCAAGTGTTCCTGGGTCGAACTCAAGGAGGCAGAATATATTCCCTAATTTTTCTTCTTCGTAATCATATTTTAATTCTTCTCTAAGTCAGAAGGCCTTTTTTAGTGGTTTTTATTTTTTTTGTAATTTTTATTTGATTTTATTCTTTTCAAATTTTTATTTAATTTTCAAAAAGGGATATTTTGCAAAAGATTTATTTATTATATAGTAGGTGAATAGAATATAGGTGGTACTATATAGTAGAGGTGAACGATGTTCGAGCCGCGTACTCGAACTGCACAAGAAATCAAAACAAAACGAGGCGGTTTTCGAGAAAATCAAATCACGTCAAAAACTCGTCGAAAAGCCGCGAAAACTTTATACTATATAGCTAGGGTAGTTGTGTAACTACCCCTCAAGAATCGTCGGAATCTGAGGTCAAACGGACAAGATATAGCCCCTACAGCCCAGGGGCATAAGCGTAAAAAACTAATTAATATTTGTTCTCAAAAAGGTCCAAAAAGGACTGTTCTGCAAGAAAAATAACAAACTCTTACACTTAGGTCCCTGCGGAGGGACCTAAACGTAATTATGCAAAACTTGGGCGGCGGGAATGAATTCTGGAACTTCAGCTGGGTTTAGTATGCAATTTTCCCACCGTTTCGCGATCAACGGCAGAGATTAGAACGCGCTGGCGCGATCCGACGCTCGTCGTGGTGCCACGTGTCAGCAAACTGTAGCCTGAGCGTTCTTGAGCGGTTGGAGCTCCTGGCGGCGACGCTTTCTTCTCCGACTTTTGGCGGCTGTCCTCCGGCGTCTTGGGCTCGCCTGCGGGGCCAGAGGGGTGGCTCCTCCACCCCTCGAGCTCGCCCGCGGTGGAGATGGCGGTGGCACCGCTCCGAGCGGCGGCAGAAGCTCTACGAAGGTGGGGGTTTCGGCGGAGATGGCTTCGTTCAGTTCTGGAGCTCCGACTTCAAGATCCAAGATCGATGATGTCGTAAGCCCAAACTCTGATGTAATTGCTTCGCGAGATACCTGGATCTGCAAGGAATGTATGACTATGCTCGATTCAAATTGAATCGGCCGAGATTATTAGATATAGATCTCCAAAGTTAAGGAAAAATCGCATAAACTTCAGCCAACAACCAGAACGTATGAAGATGGCGATTTTGTGAATCGATTTGAATCGAATGGATGCGAATCGAAGGGAGGTTTTGAAGTGGCGTTAAAGAATGATGATTAGTCTACTTAAAAACGCGGTTAGCCACGCTAATCGTGGCTCTATTGTCGAGAAACAAAATCATGAAATGGAGGAAGTGGTCTATGGAAAATCCGGGTGTATGACCTGGAAGAAGCTGCTCGACGGTCGACCTCGCCGGAGCTCTACGCAGCGCTTGGCGGCGATGCAAGGTGGTTGTACACCTTGGATCCCTTCTCCTTCGACTCCTCTTCCTCGCGAGCTCCTCCTCCGGCGCTGTCACCGCTCGAGTGGTTGGGAACAAGGCTAGGAAGTTGGGGTGGTCGAACAACCTGGAGCTGAAAAGCTTAAGGTGGAAGAAGATTGGTTGTTAATGGCGACTTGGAGGCTTTATATAGATGATTGGCGTGGGCTCCAAGGTTAATCGGAGGGTCGGCGAGGTAGAGGGTTGTTAGGAGTAGGGAATGGATGGTTTAGATCGGCTAGAAGGTTCGAGAGGCGAGCGGGAAAAATGGTGGAAGTCGGGCAGTTGGAACAGAAGGTCGGCAGACCTTCTTGAGGAAGAAGGCTCCAGGTGCTGACACGTGTCAGCACCTGGTTGGCCCAGAAGTATAAATAAGCTATAAATTAAATATAAAATAGAAGATGATGTTATTTTAAATAGGTATAAATACAAGAAATGTAAATAATTTTATTTTCTAAATTATAGTATAATTACTTTTAATAAATAATAAATATTATTTCAAATATAAATATTTTATTAATAAATATGTAGTATTAGATAGGTTTGAATTTTTAATTTAATAAATAATTAAATAAAAATTAATTTTATATTTTATTAATTATTAAGGCCTTAAATAAGACTTATACAAATTTTTATAGATTTTTATGAATTAATTTACATATTTTAATAAATAGAGGAAGTATCTCTATAGGTCAAATATACCTATATTTTGGGTTGTTTGATTTTATAAAAATAATAAATAGTCTCCAAAAATTATGAAATAATTTATAGTGAAACTAGAGGATCATGAAATAATTTAGAAATTATAAAATTAAGAAAATAATAAATAAGGTGTGTTATATAAAATAAATAGCCCAGAAACCCCTTTGTCTTTTGGTCCCAAAACCGACTTTTTGCAAACGGACTCCGAATTTAGTGAAATCACCTTTATTAATTAGATAATATTATTTTATGAACTTTAAAGGTGAGTAGAGTGAAATTGGAGTTCGTATGAGGAAGTTATGATGTTCGGAAGTTGAGATTTTGACAAGTTGTAAGCTGGATTTCTTGGCATATTTACGGGGTAATATTTTTAACTTATTTTTATATTTTTATTTACATTTTTATGAATAATTAGGAGAAAGATTTGGTGAAGAATAAGTTAAGATGAAATAATTAAAATTCTCTGAAGTTTTGTATTTATTTATAAATAGTGAAGAATGTATATACATGTGATAGATTATTTTTATAGGGTTTTCTTTCCTTATCTCCCCCTACTTTTTGGTTTGTCGACCAATCCATGCTGACTTGGTCTCGGGGGTTAGGCTATAAATATATCTTCCAGTTATATTTATAGTTTAAGTCATGTTACATATATATACATATATTCCACATGCCTTTTTCTTTCTTTTTCTGGTTCTTTATTTATTTACATGAATTTAGTGGTTAAAAGTGAATATTTACACATGAATGGGGTTTTGTTAAAATATGAGAATTAGTGAGTATTTACATGTATTTGTTAAGGGTTTTAAGACAAAATGCGACAGAAAAGTTAATGAATCATGGATTCATCAACCCCCTATACTTAAACTTTGCTAGTCCCTTAGCAAACACTTATTTTGAAAAAGTAAGTGAAAAGAAAGAAAGTTAGAATGAATTTGTTTTCCTAAACCAATTCATGAGAACAGACAAAGGACAGAGCTCGATCGGGCCTGAAACAAGCATTTTGTCGGAACCTTAACTAGGATTAGGATCTCATCCTCAACAGTCTTCAAGTTCCACAATCCTTACTCAAGATCACTTCATCGGCTAGTTCAGACTCACTTATTCATATCGCAAACTCTATCATCTTTGAAGTCAACTTGTACAGTGTGTGAATTGATTTAGCTCTTCCTGCTTAGAGAACCGAAGAAACCGTCAATCCCGGCTATACACTCCTATGGCTTCCTCATCTCGCTACTCTTTCCTCGGGGAGGGAGGTATTCCCTTCTGAGTTCAGTTCTGCTATGTCCACAATCGAATATAGGGAGAAGTTAGAAGAATGAGAAAAGAAGTGGAGTGCGACCAGTGTAGACGCATCTCCTTGTGAAGCCCAACCGGTGTAGCTGAGTCTCCACTAAGATGTGCAGGCATATTTGGTGGAAGCTTTGACCAGTTTGGTCTATTTGGTGGCTTCTGCTTTGCTTTGACTTTGTAATTTGCTTGCACTGCATTCATCTTTTGTGCCTCGACGGTTATAGAATCTTTTTAATCCGTCCATTTTTTGAGGTCTTAGAAAAATTGTGTCAGCAGATCCTTCCCTCATCCGAAGCAACTATCGCAACCCCAATCTCTCCCGTCTTTAGACGTCAATGCCGCAAAGATAAGGATAAGAATGCACTACCAAGGTGTACTGTCCTTCGGAACTCCATGCGAGTTGAGCTAAGTGCAGAGTGCATGTGTTCAAGATTGGTTCACTGGTGAAGAGTTGTACGGATGACTCCAAGTGGTCTACTTAAGCTCAGATGACTTGATTTCCCGAATATGGTCTTACGGAACCCAAAGATTTAAGTCACCAGACCTGAAGAGTCTAAATTCCAGTTCCTAATCAGGCTCCTTACAATGAAAGTTAAAGGTCGTAATCAAGCTCCATCCTTTAGACTAGACTCAGTTCTTAGTCCCGGAAATCAAACTTATTCTGAAAAATGCGAATGCAAATGCAACCATGTTTTTGTGAAGTATATTTTCTGGATTTTACTCATTTTTATGGATTTTAAGGATTTTGTATTTTTTACAAATTTTAGGACTTTGTATTTTTTATGGGTTTTTATGATTTTTATAAACAAGATTTTATTCACAATTTTTACAAGATAAATTTTATTTAAGTTAAGTATCTAATGTATTTTACAAATTTTATCTACAGAGTATTGTACAAGGGTTGAATGGCTTTTATACAAATTTTAATAAATAGGGTTTTAAATAAGTATTATACATATTTTAAGTACAAAATTTAAATTACAAATTTTAATTACAAGTTTTAAGTGTATTTTACTTATTTTCCAAAATTTTATAAATAAGAGAGTGTATTTTAAATTAACCCGTACCCACTTTTTATGGATTTTATAGATATAGAAAATACATAAAGTACGAGTTATGACCGAAAGTATATATACAATATATACGCACCCCCCTATACTTAGCTTGAGCTATGTCCTCATAGCGTCAAAAGAGAAAAAGGAGGGCATAACTCGTGCTAAGTAAAAATGGGTGAAAAAAGGGTATCGATGTCAAGTCAGTCAACCCCCCCTATACTTACGATCTGGTCATCGTAAGTATTATGAGAGAGCAAAAACGGGATGACTGAATGAAAAGGATAAATAACGAAGAAATCAAAAGGAAAGAATACGAAATCATCGAAATCACTCGGTCCCCCCTATACTTAGGATAAGGCATCCTAAGTATAAAAAGAATGTAGCCAAAAATTAGGGATCAGTGATTCATGAAAAAGAATGGCTATAAAAGAATTAGTACAAAAATAAAACGTAAATTAGCGGGCAATCGGTCCCCCCTATACTTAGGATATGGTATCCTAAGCATAGAAGACGAACAAAAAATGGGGACGATTGTGGTCTATGAAGAATATACAAGTGTGGTGAATCTCCCGAATGGCTCAAAAGGAATTGTACAGGAAGAAGTAAAAGAATGATTATGATTCCTGTACAAAATAGATCACTTCAGTTCGGGCCAGATGATCAGTGGTCTCTACGAAGTGCTTCAGCATCTGCCCGTTAACCACGAACGGTTATCTGATTGCTCAACCAGGATCATACTGAATTGTCTGCTTCTTGTGTGCGTATTGATCTTTGGCTGCAAAAGTAGAGCCTTCTCTGTAAGTGAACTCTGTACACGGCATAGCTCTCTTTTCTGAAATATGCGTTGCTGGAGTCGGACTACAGAAGGTGTCTATATGTGTCAGCATTACACCATCCGACTCTCTACGCTGAATGGACTGTATGATCTGTGCAATGTATTTGATGGACTCTTGTGCTGTAATATGTGTTCTTTCAATCTGCGGCACAGAGATATTTATCGCAGGTGACTGCTCATCTGAATCTGATATGAAATCTGTTTCTGTATGTGAACAATCATCTGAAGAACTAGGTACCAAGTGATCTACCATATCCTCTTGTAGGATATCTTGGGTATCAAAATAAATACTCTCAAGATCAAGAGATTGTGTCTCATCTATGTTCTGGCAATCTTCCGCAAGACTGGTGTCCTCTGAAGTAAATGACAACACTGATCTAGGACTGCTACATTCTCTCTCCATCTCAATGTGTATCTCTCCGTTGTCTGTGCGGAATGATACTCTCCCAGCATCATAGTCAAAGAGTGCTTTTGCTGTCTGCAAAAAGGGTCTCCCGAGAATGATTGGAGCAAGGTGTAACTGAGTAGGGCATGTCATGTCTAGGACTGTAAAGTCCACGGGAAACTGCGAGCCCTGAACAGTCACGATAATGTTCCTTAACACACCTCTAGGTCTCTTTATAGATCGATCTGCAAACTGAAGAATCGCCCGTGATTTATAAAGAGGACCTAGCTTGAGCATATCAAGCAAAGAGGACGGAAGTAAATTGATCGAGGAACCATTATCTAAGAGAGTTCGATGGAATGTAGTGTCTTCATTCTGACAATTGACATAGTGAGCTCCCAAATCTCTCTTCTTCTTGGGTACCTTGTTCCGAATTGCACATGAAGTTGCCTTGGTCAAAATATGCTTCTCAACTCTTGATCTCTTTTTCCTACGAGTAGTACATCTGTTCCTCAACTGATTCTTGAGTGTAGGAAAACGATCCAAGGCATCGTGGAGCGGGATTTTCAGAAAGATATGATCTTTGAGCAACTTTTCAAATTGTGGAGATTCAGGATTATTTTTGGTCTTTTTCTTTCCTTTTCCAAACAAAGCATCGGGAAAAGGAATAAAGTCAGGATTCAGAAAATCAGAACTTTTATTGAAATCATTGGAATCAGCTTGTACATCGAGAGTCTCAGAATTATTTACAAAACTCTCTAAGACAGGGGAAGAAATGTTTTTCTCTGGGGATTCTGCCTGATCTGGCGTGATATCATCATCTGAGTCGCCAGTATCCATATCTGAACTGTTGGCATTGCTCCCGTCTCTTGATTGTACGTCCTCATCCTCTTGCGGTTCCTCCTCCTCGGCATTCGGATCATGCTCGTGCTCCTCTGGTTCCCTCTCCTCTCCAGTAGGTGTTTGCGGTGATTTACCGCTCCTGAGACGAATGAAGTTAGACAAAAATTCAGGAAACGAGATCTTACCTGTAGTATCTACCTGATCTGGATGCCTCCTCTTGTTGTTCGGATTCATCTGAGGCTGGGCTGGGAGAGTGGTCTTCGGCACGGTTAACTCGTCCAGACGACGGTTAACCTGCTCCATTTCTGTCTTATGTGCAATTTGGAGCGTGCTGAGCATGTCCATGATCTGGTTGAGCGCCTGGGCCTTTGAAGACATCTCTGGTTCGGTATGGTGGCCCTGGCTTGCTCCTCTCTCCTGCTTTGGCGTGAAGTGCTGAGAAGTGGACGGCTGGGAGTAGCGCTGTGGTGTAGAGGAAGATTGCTGCGGCTGCTGAAAAGAATAGTTCGGTGAAAACTGAGCAGGGTGCTGATAAGTCGGCTGCGGTCTCTGATGGTAGACGTTCGGATGAGACTGCGGCGGCGTGAAATTCTGGCGGTGCTGGAATTGCGGACGTCCATGCTGCGGATGACCGTACGGCTGCTGCTGCTGATGATTCGGTATACTCGGCTGCTGAACTGGAGTATACCAAATCCCATTGATCTCGAAAGTGGCTTGCGGCTCCACCTCCATCGCTGCAGTGCTGATGACCTGGCCAGCATTGGCATGAGACTGATCCTCATGCCAATCAATCTGCGGAATCTCGGGCTCGCTCTGAACATATTGTATCTGACGGGTGGGTGGAGTGGGTGCGATCCTCCGTTCTGGCTGTGAAGAAGTCTGACTCTGCTGGTACTGAAGTTGAAGATCAGAGACCTTCTTCGAAAGATCACTCAGCTGCTGAGGTAGAGATGAGAGTTTCTCCAACTCTCGCAGCGGTTGCAGGTCCTGGACTTGCTTGTGAATTACGTCCACCAACATTAATTTCTCACCAATGAAGCTCATGTTGGTGTTGGATTCAGAGTCTGCTATATTCGCCACCTTGTGATGCTCTCGGTGATGTGGTGGCTGCGGGGCTTTCTGATATGCTCGAGTAGAGTCTACAACTCTCGAGTTCTCGGCCATCCCTTCGAAGATAGCCCAGACTGACTCGGCATCCTTGTTCAAGTAACTACCGCCACATGCGGCACTAACTAGCCCCTGAATTTCCGGCTGGAGTCCTCCGAAAAAATTCTGTACTAGCACCTTCATTGGTATCTCATGATGAGGACATCTCTCTGTTAGGTCCTTGAATCGATCCCATGCCTCATGGAATGATTCGTTCGATAATTGCGTGAAGTTGGAGATCTGACACCTCATCATGTTCGTCCTTCCTAGAGGGAAATACTTGCGCAGGAAGGTGGACTTCAGGTCGTCCCAAGTGGAGATTTCTCTCCCTAGATGGCTTAGCCAATAAAGGGCTTTATCGGCTAAGGCAAAAGGAAAAGCCTTTAGGCGTACGGCTTCCTGTGTCACTCCTGGATAGCAGGTCGTTCCGCATATCATCTCGAACTGCTGTAAAAACGTGAACGGCTCCTCTGCGGCATTCCCATAGTACTTGGGAAGCAAAGAAATGAAGGACGGTCGGAGTTCGTATGGCCCTTGATTCGGCGGTAGCCGAATCCAATGATGGAGCGTTCGAGCGCCCGGGTCATACTCGTCCCGTAAAGTAGCGGGAATCGCAGGCGGTAACTGGTTCCCGGCCCCTGCTCTGATTGCGACTAATTCAGCCTGCAACTCGGTCTGAACTCTAAACTGTTCTCGAATCTGTAGATTCATTTGCTGAAGTGTGTCGAGAATACCTGTCGTGACATCTCCGTTCAGATCTGCTCTTCCCTCCGGATGATCCTCAGCTGCTGGCCTCTCATCTGCTGCCGATGCTTTCCCACGAGCCATCTGATTGTCTGGAAAATGGAAACTCTCGTAAGAACTCATCGAGAAATACTCAGGAGATTTGGATTTTGTATTGAGACGTAGGTCTGCCTCAATGATCTGGCCAGGAGGCGAGGGAGTCTGGGTCTGACTCGCCTCGAGATCGGATGGGACCAGCTCGGGAAGAGGGTCATCCCTAGCCTGTGAAGACATACGCTCGACGGTGGACGGTTGAAAGCTCACAGAGTCTGAGCCGAAAAGCCGTCGAGACGTCATCTTCGATGTCAAGAGAAGATTGGGAGAGCACGTGTACGATTCAAAAGAAGAAGGAATGCGAAAGCCGCGGAAAACTCACGCCCCGCAAACAAACACAAAGCAAACCCCGTTTTCACCAACTCAACCCTGATGAAGACCGTAAGAGTTCGGTCTTTTTATCTTTTCGGTTTTAGGGTTGTTTTAGCAATCGTTGCGGTTACGCAGGCTGAGCAAGCCAATAGGAGCCCGATAGTTTCTCCAAGACACTGGCCCGAATCCTTACGCGAGACCACTCGCACTCAGCCAGTATGGGAGTAAGTACGGACCGTTTCCGGCTACCCGTGTTACTTGAGGACGGAGCCTTGCGCAGTGTCCTCTAAACCTCCCACTCTGCTAAGTAAACCCGGACCAGTTTCCGGCTACCCGAGCTTACCCACTGAGGAACAGCGATCAGGTGTATGGACCCAGTAGTATCCCGCAAGAAATACGGGGTTTTGTCTCTATCCTTAAGTGTCGGCTCTCAACTCGCGCACTCTGAGAAATGTGCGGGGGTTACTCTCCCCAAATCAATTGAATCGATTTTACGGTTTTTGATCAGATATTTTTAGCAGTCCCAATTTTTAATTTTGCAATTTTTATGTATTTTCAAACAACGTCTATTTTTGTCTTTTTGTTAAAACCCTAGAGCAAGCACCTAGGTTGCAAGTCCTAAAACTAGCTACGAGGCACAAGCAGATAGAGCGAAAAATCCTAAGCAAGCATCTAGAAAACCGTGGAAACCGATAAGCAATAAAAGCCGCGGTGGGTGCCCTGATTCACCAGATACACGGTATCCGATGAATCAAGCCCCTAAAAAAATGAAAATTTTATTAAGCTAGTACAACTTTCTCCCTTTCTCACTCAAATAAAAGGATACTAAATCTCTGCTCCTCTGCAGTCGACTCGTGAAGAAGGAGCCGACCTCTGCCCTTTCAACTGACTCGGCTTCCGAGGAAACCGGTTGATTCTGCAGGCCCTGCAAAGATGATTAGCACAAAATAATATCGAGAAAGCTGAGAAAGCCGTAAAGAAAACAAGGAAGGAAAACTTAGAAAACAAAACACGAAAAAGCCGTACGAAAAACCGTGCGAAAAACAAAGAGAAGAAAAATAATAAAATCACGAAAAACGAAAAATCAAGGGAATCTAACGCCTCCCCGGCAACGGCGCCATTTTGATAAGGCTAAAAATCGAGTTTTGCGGCTTTCACTTTTTATTTAAAGAAGTGTCAGTTGTAGCAGAAAGCCGTGAAACAAATTCGATTCTTAAACCTATCAAACAAATTTACGGTTTCCTGTCGGAAAACCGTTTCACTAATATTTAACCAGGCAAGTGTTCCTGGGTCGAACTCAAGGAGGCAGAATATATTCCCTAATTTTTCTTCTTCGTAATCTTATTTTAATTCTTCTCTAAGTCAGAAGGCCTTTTTTAGTGGTTTTTATTTTTTTTGTAATTTTTATTTGATTTTATTCTTTTCAAATTTTTATTTAATTTTCAAAAAGGGATATTTGCAAAAGATTTATTTATTATATAGTAGGTGAATAGAATATAGGTGGTACTATATAGTAGAGTGAACGATGTTCGAGCCGCGTACTCGAACTGCACAAGAAATCAAAACAAAACGAGGCGGTTTTCGAGAAAATCAAATCACGTCAAAAACTCGTCGAAAAGACGCGAAAACTTTATACTATATAGCTAGGGTAGTTGTGTAACTATCCCTCAAGAATCGTCGGAATCTGAGGTCAAACGGACAAGTATAGCCCCTACAGCCCAGGGGCATAAGCGTAAAAAACTAATTAATATTTGTTCTCAAAAAGGTCCAAAAAGGACTGTTCTGCAAGAAAAATAACAAACTCTTACACTTAGGTCCCTGCGGAGGGACCTAAACGTATTATGCAAAACTTGGGCGGCGGGAATGAATTCTGGAACTTCAGCTGGGTTTAGTATGCAATTTTCCCACCGTTTTGCGATCAATGGCAGAGATTAGAACGCGCTGGCGCGATCCGACGCTCGTCGTGGTGCCACGTGTCAGCAAACTGTAGCCTGAGCGTTCTTGAGCGGTTGGAGCTCCTGGCGGCGACGCTTTCTTCCTCCGACTTTTGGCGGCTGTCCTCCGGCGTCTTGGGCTCGCCTGCGGGGCAGAGGGGTGGCTCCTCCACCCCTCGAGCTCGCCCGCGGTGGAGATGGCGGTGGCGCCGCTCCGAGCGGCGGCAGAAGCTCTACGAAGGTGGGGGTTTCGCGGAGATGGCTTCGTTCAGTCTGGAGCTCCGACTTCAAGATCCAAGATCGATGATGTTCGTAAGCCCAAACTCCGATGTAATTGCTTCGCGAGATACCTGGATCTGCAAGGAATGTATGACTATGCTCGATTCAAATTGAATCGGCCGAGATTATTAGATATAGATCTCCAAAGTTAAGGAAAAATCGCATAAACTTCAGCCAACAACCAGAACCGTATGAAGATGGCGATTTTGTGAATCGATTTGAATCGAATGGATGCGAATCGAAGGGAGGTTTTGAAGTGGCGTTAAAGAATGATGATTAGTCTACTTAAAAACGCGGTTAGCCACGCTAATCGTGGCTCTATTGTCGAGAAATAAAATCATGAAATGAAGGAAGTGGTCTATGGAAAATCCGGGTGTATGACCTGGAAGAAGCTGCTCGACGGTCGACCTCGCCGGAGCTCTACGCAGCGCTTGGCGGCGATGCAAGGTGGTTGTACACCTTGGATCCCTTCTCCTTCGACTCCTCTTCCTCGCGAGCTCCTCCTCCGGCGCTGTCACCGCTCGAGTGGTTGGGAACAAGGCTAGGAAGTTGGGGTGGTCGAACAACCTGGAGCTGAAAAGCTTAAGGTGGAAGAAGATTGGTTGTTAATGGCGACTTGGAGGCTTTATATAGATGATTGGCGTGGGCTCCAAGGTTAATCGGAGGGTCGGCGAGGGTAGAGGGTTGTTAGGAGTAGGGAATGGATGGTTTAGATCGGCTAGAAGGTTCGAGAGGCGAGCGGGAAAAATGGTGGAAGGTCGGGCAGTTGGAACAGAAGGTCGGCAGACCTTCTTGAGGAAGAAGGCTCCAGGTGCTGACACGTGTCAGCACCTAGTTGGCCCAGAAGTATAAATAAGCTATAAATTAAATATAAAATAGAAGATGATGTTATTTTAAATAGGTATAAATACAAGAAATGTAAATAATTTTATTTTCTAAATTATAGTATAATTACTTTTAATAAATAATAAATATTATTTCAAATATAAATATTTTATTAATAAATATGTAGTAATAGACTAGGTTTGAATTTTTAATTTAATAAATAATTAAATAAAAATTAATTTTATATTTTATTAATTATTAAGGCCTTAAATAAGACTTATACAAATTTTTATAGATTTTTATGAATTAATTTACATATTTTAATAAATAGAGGAAGTATCTCTATAGGTCAAATATACCTATATTTTGGGTTGTTTGATTTTATAAAAATAATAAATAGTCTCCAAAAATTATGAAATAATTAATAGTGAAACTAGAGGATCATGAAATAATTTAGAAATTATAAAATTAAGAAAATAATAAATAAGGTGTGTTTATATAAAATAAATAGCCCAGAAACCCTTTGTCTTTTGGTCCCAAAACCGACTTTTTGCAAACGGACTCCGAATTTAGTGAAATCACCTTTATTAATTAGATAATATTATTTTATGAACTTTAAAGGTGAGTAGAGTGAAATTGGAGTTCGTATGAGGAAGTTATGATGTTCGGAAGTTGAGATTTTGACAAGTTGTAAGCTGGATTTCTTGGCATATTTACGGGGTAATATTTTTAACTTATTTTTATATTTTTATTTACATTTTTATGAATAATTAGGAGAAAGATTTGGTGAAGAATAAGTTAAGATGAAATAATTAAAATTCTCTGAAGTTTTGTATTTATTTATAAATAGTGAAGAATGTATATACATGTGATAGATTATTTTTATAGGGTTTTCTTTCCTTATCTCCCCCTACTTTTTGGTTTGTCGACCAATCCATGCTGACTTGGTCTCGGGGGTTAGGCTATAAATATATCTTCCAGTTATATTTATAGTTTAAGTCATGTTACATATATATACATATATTCCACATGCCTTTTTCTGGTTCTTTATTTATTTACATGAATTTAGTGGTTAAAAGTGAATATTTACACATGAATGGGGTTTTGTTAAAATATGAGAATTAGCGAGTATTTACATGTATTTGTTAAGGGTTTTAAGACAAAATGCGACAGAAAAGTTAATGAATCATGGATTCATCACTCTTGCATGCATCTGATCTTCAAGTAAATCTTCCATTTATAGGCGAGCCCTCGTAACAAATTCAAACAATAAGATGGTTCGAATATTCTCAGATAAAAATAGAATAAAGAGAGAATGGACAGTAAAATAAAATTATAAAGCAATCTAAATGTCTACTCTATGCTCTGCAAACCGATGCTCCGCAGCGACGGCGTCATTTGAAACGCACTGAGGACGGAGTTCCTAAGTCCGATCTTGTAGAGCTCGTAGTGTTCGACAAGTTGGACCCGACAATCGTTGTATCGGTGCCTCTCTCAACTCTCGAAACCCAATTCAAAGTGCAATCTCAACAATTAACCCACAACAATGATTAAGAAATAAAATAAGTGAGCTAAAATTTCTTATACATTACAAGAATGTGTATAGTAAAAAGTAGTAGGGATCAAAACACAAAGTAGTACACAAGGTAGAGCAACAAAATTGAATAGAAAACTTAGAATTTTTGTACTTTGATTTTTTAATGTTTTTATGGGTTTTAAATATATATATATTATCTATTTTTAAATTTTGCCTCTTTTAATCTTATTTTTTAAATGAAATATAAGATAAACATATACATTTAGATACACTATATAGAAAATGAATAAAAAGATATGTTTTTAGATTTTTTAAACATAATAAATATGCTTAAAAATTCAGGCACAAAATATTTTAAGGTTTTATAAAATCTTCTCTATTTTTGGTTATTTTTGGATAATTCTTAAGAGTTTTTATGGATTTTTAACTAAAGAAATACTCGAAATAATCACAATAATAAATCCAGGTACTTGAAATAGTAAAATTTATATATATCGTATCAGATTGAACCCAATATCAAATTTCCCAGATACTAGATAATATAAAGAAATTAGATATCTAAAACATATTTTGTGACTTTTCTATAATTTTTTATAATTTTTATAAAGCTTTTCTATATTTTTTCACTTTTAGGAGGTTTCAATAGCATTTTGCAAAAATTATTGATCATAAAATAAAGGATACCAAAATAGACATACATGAGTTTTTTTTTTTGAAATTTTCAAAATATTTTGTAATTTTTGTAGATTTGTAAATGCTAAACAGGAGAAAATGCAATATTTTTTCTTTTTTATACATTGGAAAATAACTCTAATTGCTTTGCAAAAAAAATATGTGATATAATATGGTTTCGGGCACTTCAAATAATTTTTTTATAATTTTAGATGCAAAATGCTAATTTCAATAATTAAAATAAAAATACAAAATTAAATCTGCAAACCAAGGATCTAGTTGCAATTTCTACAAAATTTCAGAGCATTTCATAACCATTTTAACAATATCTAGGGGTATGCATGCAATTGTTCGCACAATAAATTAAATTCCACACTAGCAAGTGTACAAATGCAAAATAAGCAAAGCCATAAGACTAAGTATGCAAATTTACCAAAATATTTCAGCTAAAATTCCAAGTTTGAGGACCAAATAATAACACAATAACTGGAAGGGGTCCATGCAAAATTTCTGCCCTCTCATGCATACAAGCACGTGGGACCTGGAATGGACTAAAGTGCAATACGCTACAAGTGCAAGGTCCTTAGTGCAAATATTACAAAAACTTGCAATAGATGAATGCTTGTAGACTAAATAGTAAATACAAAAAGCAGAGGAGAAATGTGCAAAATACCCCTCCAATCACGTGTTGAGGAAAGGTTTACGATGTGTCATGTATGCTCACTTAACCACCCGATGCTCCAGGAAGCATCCTACCGCTTCGGTAGATGAATGCTTGTAGACTAAATAGTAAATACAAAAAGCAGAGGAGAAATGTGCAAAATACCCCTCCAATCACGTGTTGAGGAAAGGTTTACGATGTGTCATGTATGCTCACTTAACCACTCCGATGCTCCAGGAAGCATCCTACCGCTTCGGTAGTGAAGCTCTAAGATTATA